>CAUYQG010284672.1:0-25122 GCA_963574415.1 Tarsius wallacei | reverse complement strand
AGCTGGGCTCGATGGCTCAGCCTGTAATCCCACTCCTTGGGAGACTGTGGTGAGTAGATTGCCTGAGCCCGCGAGTTCGAGACCCACCTGGGCAACTTGGCAAGACCTCATCTCTACAATAAATCAAAAAAATTAGCCAGGTGTGGTAGCACACGCCTGTAGTTCCAGCTACTTGGAAGGCTGAGACAGAAGGATCTCCGGAGCCCAGCAGGTCAAGGCTGCGGTGGCCAGGAGCGGCCACTGCACTCCAGTCTGGGCAACAGAGTGAGATTCCAACTCAAAAAAAAAAAAAAAAAAAAGATATTATGCATGCTTTTCAAAGGGTAGAAAAACTTCATACACAATTCAATACCTACTGTATATTTTCCTGACCTTTATACTCTCCTGATTTTTACTATATTCTAGTAGTATAGAATTGATTTAAATCATGCCAAAGTCATTTGTTTCTTAGGATATTTCTGTTTTTTGTCCCTTTTGCTTTAAATACTTTTCCCACAGATTTTGCTTTGTTGGCACCTTCTCATAAGCCAGTTCTCATCTCAGCCATTTTCTCTTCTGAAATACTATTTTATCTGACCACCTTTTTATCTGACCCAAATACCAACTTTATTTAGTCACTTGATAAATTCTGTCACTCTCTTTAAATTTTAGCTTTTGACCCTATCTGCAATTATTTTGTTTGTTCTCTGGTAGTGTATTCTGTCTTCTACTAAAATGAAAGAAGTGTGAATGCAGGGATTGTGTTACCTAGTTTAACAATGTGCTCAATAAATATTTGTCAAATGCATAAAGGAATGTCATTGTCCTTTGGGATAAGGACATATCTGTACTTCAATCTCATCTTGGAAATTATATAACTGAAAATAAAACAACAAAAAAGCACCTGGCCTTACATCCATTTAGCTATTATCTTATTCTCATAATGATTTTGTGAAGCAGATGATTAGCTGATATTATCCCCGTTTCAACTACTTCCCACATTCAAATCTTATAGGAATAGTGGAAAAACTCTTCTTCCTTTCCTTTCCTTTCCTTTCCTTTCCTTTTTTTCCCTTCCCTTCCCTTCCTTTCCTTTCCCTTCCCTTCTCCCTTCCTCCCTCCTCTCTTCTTTTCTTTTTTGTTTTGTTGGATTGGGGTTTCACTCTGTCACCCAAGCTGGAGAAGAGTGACATAATCACAGCTAACCATAGCCTTGACCTCCTGGGCTCAGGCAATCCTACTGTCTCAGCCTCTCAAATATCTAGGACAACAGGCATGCACCACCACACCTGGGTAATTTTTTGATCTTTTGTGGAGATGAAAGCCCACTTACTGGCTAGGCTGGCTTCTTTTTAAAAATGAAAAACAGTGGAGTAATAAAGCCAAACAATCTAAAAACTTCAAGTCAAATAGATGAGTTGTCTCCATGGGAATGATGTCTGTAATTCTCCTGCTTAGGTGATTTCAATAGTTTTGGTGAAAGCTCTACCATTCTTCCTAAAAAGAGCTCACAACTAAACTATTTCAGTATTCTGGGAAGTCCACAGACCTTCAACATCTTTCTGAAGTCCATCTGTGTGTTCTCTCTAGCAGCAGGACATCTGGAAAGCAAATCTCCGTAGTCAAGGAGGAGGACTCAAAGGTATTAAACTAAAAATGAAAACTTTTTGTTCACTTTTTTTCATTTACAGTGTAAAGAAAACAGAATCTCTGAATACTTCTGAGACTTGGTATTTGCAAATTCGCATAGAAATTGCCTATCTGCTCAAGAATAGGTAAACATGGCCATTTTAGTATGTCTGGCAAAAAGGTTTTGTTATTTTTTATAGCAAAGTTGCTCAAGATTTCTGTGTTTGTATTCTGTGCATGTATTTTATACTTGATATATGTATGAAATATAATATTCTTTTAATTAAACCCCTTAGCATACTTTTGAGGCAGGAATGTTTGTTCTAAATTTAAAATATTCCTAAGAGTGTTGTTAAGAGTGGGTTAGAGACAGAGGGGAATGATTTTTTCCCTAGTGATATTCCATTTACTAACTAAGTGGAGGAAATCAGAAAAGATTATCCAGATTATGATCCCATTGGTACAGTGTAGCTCTGAATTTTAAGAAATTTTACCCATTTTCAGGGTTTACTTTTAGATAATATAGAACAAATCAATAAGCCATTTTTATTCTCTTAATACTACCTGTGGATATATGCTAGCTTGAGAAATAAAAATATTGTTTAAAGTTATATTGTGAAAGTTAGTCCATGATAATAATTTTATAAAACACATTAAAAGGAATAAAAAACGTTTTTACTCTATGCTTATATCTCAGTTTATGCCATTTCTTTTATTTTGTTTCCATATACGTTCCTCAAAAGAGTTTGCTACACATTCCCTTTCCATTTCCCTCTTATTTGTCTTTAACCCACTCTCATCAGAATTTTGTTCTCGACACACCTCTGAAACAACTTTGGCAAAATAATTACCTGACTTGAAATTGCCAAGTACAGCATTAAATTATCTAGTTATTTCCAAATTAATGCTGCATAACAAACAGGCTCAGAATCCCAGTGTCTTAAAAAAACACTCATTCCTATGCACATGTATTGCACGTTGACTACTGTTGGACTAATCCAGAGTGGGCATAGATAATGGCTTGCTCTAGTTACTTGTTTGTTTAGGTTGGGTTCAAGCTTGATGCTACATTTCTCTTATAATTCCTTGTCCTCCTCTATCCAGAGCATATTTTTCTCATAGTGAATGGTGGCATGCTTTTGTCAGGGTAAGTAGCAGGAGCAAGAGAGATCAAATCAAATTGTGCAAACATTTGTGGAATCTTTTTATTTCACATTTGCTAATACTCCATTGGCTAAAACAAATAAAATTCTCAAGTCCAACACTAATAATGGTGACAGGAAAATAAATTCTATGTGTTGTAGGAAAGGACTATAAAGTTATGCTGAACAGAATATGAGAAGCATAATTCTAATTCAAAGAGAGTGTGAAAGGTTGCAAATAATAATTTAAGCTATCACTAATGGTCATATCTCAGTCTTCAACTTACTGTTCTTTTTCTTTTGGCACTTCATTTCTGGGATCTTACTCTCACTTACTCTCTCTCTCTTTCTAACTCAATAGCTGAATCCTGTTTTGTCTCCTTAGGCGTGTTCTTCACATCTTCCTTTCTTCTACACATTGGGTGACATTAGCACTATGTTTTTGGACTTCTTCTGAGTGATCTCACCAAATATCATGTTTTTATATACTGTCTATATGATAAAGCCTCTCCAAGTTAAATCTCTAGTCCCTAATTCTCTCTTAAACTTTGAACCTGTATAGCCAACTGCCAATTTAATATTTTCTATTATAAATTCAAGGAACATTTCAACTTTAACATGGCTGTCTTCCTTGAGGCTGTTATAAGTACTATAGTTTAAGTGGCTTATAAATGACTTAATTTTTTTTTTTTTTTACAGTTTTGGAGACTGGAAAGTCCAAGATCAAGTTCCCACCAGATTCAGAATCTGATGAGGATCTCTTTTCTGATTCTTACATGGCCTTCTTTTCTATGTGCCCTCACATATTGAAAAGGATAAGGGAGTTCTTCAGAGTCTCTTTTACAAGGACACAAATTCTTCTCATGAGACTTTCATTCTCATCATAAGTTAATCATCCACTAAAGACACCACTAGCTAATGCCATCATATTGATGGTTATAATTTCACAAATAAGTGCATGATGGGCTGGGCACAAACATTCAATCTATAGCATTTTGCCTCTGGCCCCCAAAATTCATGTGTTCTTCTCACATGCAAAATGCATTTATTACATCTCAACAGTCCCAAATGTCTTAATTTGTTCTAGCATCAACTCTAAAGTCTAAAACCCAAGGTCTCATCTCAATATTATATAAATCAGTTATGGGTGAGACCTAAAGTACAATTCATCCTGAGACAAACTGCTCTCCAGTTGTGACCTTGTGAAACCAAACAAGTCTTGTGCTTCCAAAATGCAATAGTAGGACAGGTGCGGAATATACATTTTTATCCCAAAAGAGAAATGGGAAAAAATTAAGAAGTAACAGATTCCAAGTCAGTCCAAAGTGAAAAGCAAACTCCATGAGATTTTGACTTAAGAACAATCAATCCTCTTTGGCTTAATGCTCTGAGTTTCAGGCACCCTGTGACAGAAGTTCTATCTTCTTGACCCACTGGGGTGACAATCCCGCCTTCTGAAACCAATAGGGCAGGGGTCACACCCCCACAGCTTTGGGCAATTGTTTGGCCTGCTGAAAGAAAGGCGATGCTTTCTCCTTTTGAAGTCAAGGAGGCAACCCTAATGATCTATATCAGCATTGCTTTTAAGGTAATTATTCCCTGGTTTTGAAGAATAGTGCACATTTGAAACTGAATAGCTCTATAGTTCTGTCCTATAAAATTCAAAAAGTAGGGAAGTCTTCCTTTATTCTTTTTGTCTCCTTTTCCTTCGGTTTAGACTGGAAATTTTCCTGCTGGATGGCTGACTAATTTCATGATTCATATGCATACTAATCTTCTTATCTTGGCCACACCCTTAATTTTCTCTCCTGAAAACTCCTTATCTTTTTTTCAATATAGATAAGTTGATATTTTTTTAAATCTTTGAGTTCTGCTTCTTTTTTTCTTAACAATTCCATCTTTAAGTTATTTATTCTTCTTGTAATTTAACATAAGCAATCAGGAACAGCCAAGCCTTCAAGCTTTGCTTAGAAATAACTTCAGGTAAATACCTCCAACAAAACATTAGAACACAAACAAAGTTCGGCAATATTCTTTGCCACTTAATAACAAAGATTTCCTGTTACGCTTTGTCAACTAGACACCCATACACATCATTTTATATACCAAATCCCCAAACAAAGACAACAACAAGGTCCTAATTCTACCTAATATGATACAGCTATACTAAATATTAGTCTTTTCTCCAGTACAGAAATTAAATTATTGAATGAAGTTTATTCTTCTGATAATCCATACTTAAATATTACTATGTAAAATTAATAGTATTAAAATACTGATATAAAGTGAATATATTTTATGTCACATGATTTACAAATGAGAGAGAAAAGAAAACAAAGATATTGGCTTAACATATGTACATATACACACAAACATTTATAACAAATAAGACAGAAATACTAATTTCAAATAGAGTCCTTGTTTCTGTAACAGGTCACATGGTTTGCACCTGGTATTTGTAACTGCCTTCTTTTATTACCCATTCTGTATTTTCTTTGCTTTCAGCAAGCACCTCAATTGTTGTGGTTCTTTACCTGGTGGCATGACCCAAACTTTCATTCCTGAAGAGTCTGGGCCATAAATAGTCCTGTCTAGTTTGCATTGTAGTTTTGCAGTGATCTTAATCACAAGATACGATAACATTAAGAGACACTTTATGCGCTCTCTTGTATTTCAGACATATTCTTTCTTAACTTCAATGTAGGATAGCAGTTCGAGTTCCCCTTGGAAGTTAGAATAAGTCATCACTGCCTGTTGAGTCAGTGATACAAGGAGCTCAAAGTGGCCAGGCAACAGTCTTAAATTCCAATTTAATGAAATAACTGTGTCTCCTGGCAGAAACATTCCTTCCACTGGAATAATACCTCTAGGCCAGCAGAGCATAAAGTCATGGGAACAGAAATTAAACATTTTTTAAAGCAAGTTATTAACGGAGGTAATGAGTGGTGCCTCTCCAATTTCCACTTGCTGACTTTTCTATTCATGAATTCTGGCTATGAAGAAAGCAGCACTATATATTAGCCACTGATTTAAGAACATATACAGAGTTCTGGAGAATCTTGCCCCAGCCTTCAAGATTTTGGTGCTAGCTTGCATTATACCTGAGTTTCTAAAAGACCACTCATAAACACAAAAGAAAGCAGGAGTTACAATCTTTATATCAGACAAAATGACCTTTAAGCTATCAAAAATTTAAAAAGACAAGAGAAGGACACTACTTGAAAAGGTTCAATTTATCAACAAGAAATATTCATCCTAAACATATTTGCACCAAACACAGGAGCACTAGCTTTTATAAAGCAGCTACTAAGTAAACATAAAAAAGATATTGACTTTAACACTATCATAGCTGGGGAGTTTAATACCTCGCAATCTACTTTAGATAGATCATTGAAGCAAAAAATCAACAAGGAGATCCAGAATCTCAGCCAGATGCTTGACCAAATAACCTAATAGATACCTACAGAACACTACACCCAACAACCATGGATTATACATTCTACTCATCACCTCATGGGACGTACTCCAAGATTGACCACATCCTCAGCCATAAATCAAACATAAACAAATTTCATAAGATTTAAATGCTGTCATTCACCTTCTCAGACCACAGTGGAATAAAAAAAAATGTATATAAACACCAACAAGATTCCTTCAGAACCCACAAAGACATGGACTCTAAACAGTGTAATGTTACACAACACCTGGATCAACATGGAGATGAAAGAAGAAATTAAAACGATTTCTAGAAAGAAATGAAAATGAAGAAACATCTGACCAAAACCTCTGGGATGCCATGAAAGCAGTACTTAGAGGGGAATTCATATCCTTTCAAACACATATGAAGAAAATGGTAAGATCACAAGTTAACAGTCTAACAAGTCACCTAAGGGAGCTGGAAAAACAAGGCCACCAAAACCCTAACTTCAGCAGAAGAATCCAGATTATCACAATAAAAACTCAAATAAGGGACATAGAAGATAAAAATATCATAGAAAAAAATCAACAAAACAAAAAGCTCGTTCTTTGAAAGGATAAACAAGATTGATGGACCCTTAGCAAGACTGACTAAGTAAAAGAGAGAAAAAGCCCAAATAAACATGATCAGAAATGCAAAATATGAAGTCACATCTGACCCTGAAGAAATACAAAAGATTATCAGAGGTTATTTTGTATAGTTGTGTGGAAACAAACTCAAAAACTTAAGTGAAATGGAGGACTTTCTGACAGCATACAACATCCTAAGGTTGAAACATGAAGAAATTGAGATCCTAAATAGACCAATAACAGCATAGGAAATTGACTTTGTTGTAAGAAAACTACCCACAAAAACAGTCCTGGACCAGATGGTTTTCCAGCAGAATTCTAAAAACATACAAGGAGGAGCTGATACTAATCCTATTGAAAATATTCCAGGCAACTGAGAAAGATGGAACTCTCCCCAAATCATTTTATGAATCTAATATCATATTGATATCCAAACCAGGTAAAAATCCAACAAAGAACGAAAACTACAAACCAATATCCTTGATGAACATAGGTGCAAAAATTCTTAACAAGATTCTAGCAAACCAGATTCAACAACACATCTAAAAAATCATCCACCATGACCAAGTATACTTCATTCCCAGGATGCAGGGCTGGTTCAATACCCACAAGATCATACATGTAATTAAATACATCAATAGATGTAAAAACAAGAATCATATGATATATCATTAGATGCAGGAAAAGCTTTAGTTAAAATCCAGCATCCCTTCTTGCTAAAAACCCTTGAACACCTAGGCATAGATGGAACATACCCCCAAATATTAAGAGCCATCTATGAAAAATCCACTGTCAACATACTACTAAATGGACAGACATTGGAAGCATTTCCTCTGAAAACTAGAACAAGATAAGGTTGCCCATTTTCACCTCTCCTGTTCAACATTGTATTGGAAGTCTTAGCTAGAACAATTAGACAAGAGAAGGAAATCAAGTGTATCAAAATAGGAAAAGACGAAATTAAGGTATTCCTCTTTGTGGATGACATTACCCTATACCTTGAAAAACCAAGAGAATCTGTCAAAAACCTGCTTGAACTGATAAAGGAATTTGGCAAACTCTCATGGTATAAAATAAATATGCAAAGACAGCTGTATTCCTATACACCAATAATAAACAGACAGAAACCCAAATAAAAAGCACAATCCCATTCACAATAGTCACACACAAAAAATAAAATACCCTGGCACATCTTCCTAACCAAAGAAGTGAAAGACTTTTACAATGAAAACTACAAACCACTGCTCAAAAAATCCAAGAAGACACAAACAAATGGAAAATTATTCCATGTTCATGGATTAGAAGAATCAACATGGTTAAGATGTCCATTCTACCAAAGGTAATCTACAGATTTGACACACAATACCTATTAAATTACTGACACCATTCTTCTCACACCTGGAAATGACAATGCAGAAATTCATATGGAAACATAAAAGACCACGAATAGCCAAAACAATCCTTAGTAAAAGAAACAAAGCAGGATGTATCACACTTCCAGACTTCAAACTCTACTATGAAGCTACAATAATAAAAACAGCCTGGTATTAATAACAGAATAAGCATATAGACCAATGGAACAGGATAGAGATTCCAGAAACAAAGCCTCTATTCCTCAGCCAACTCATCTTTGACAAAGACTCCACCAATAACCAATGGGGAGAGGAGAACCTGTTCAGTAAATAGTGCTGGGATAACTGGCAGACTACACGCAAAAGACTGAAACAAGATCCGTACCTATCATCATTCACAAAAAATTAACTCTAAATGGACCAAAGACCTAAGTGTAAAATCACAAGTTATAAGAATCCTAGAAGAAAATGTAGGAAACATGCCAACAGAAATTGGAATAGGCAACCAAGTTCTAGTCAACTCTCCAAAAGCGAATGCCATAACAGATAGACAAGTGGGACTTCAGCAAACTGAAAAGCTTCTGCAAAGCAAAAGAAACTATCAAGAGAGTGGGGAGACAACCTACAGAATGGGAAAAAAATATTTGCCAACTGTATATCTGAAAAAGGCCTAACATCTAGGATCTACAAGGAACTCAAATGTACTGAAAGAAAAAAAAAACCTATTTAAAAATGGGCAAAATATATAAATAGCTAATTCTCAAAAGAAGACATATAAGCAGCCAACAGATACATGAAAATACTTTTACACTGTTGTTGGGAATGTAAACTAGTACAAGCTCTGTTGAAAACAGTGTGGCAATTTCTAAAAAAATCTGAAAATTGACCTTCTATGACCCAGCAATTCCCCTTCTGGGAATATACCCAGAGGAACTCAAATCACTCTATAATAAAGATACCTGCACACCCGTGTTTATTTTAACATTATTCAGAATAGCAAGAACATGGAACCAACTGTGCTGCCTGAAAGTGAACTGGATAAAGAAAATGTGGTAAATTTACTCCCTGGAATATTATACAGCCATAAAGAAAAACAAAATTAGGAACTTTGAAGTAAACTGGATGGAATTAGAGTCTCTAACACTCAGCGATTCATCACAGAAACAAAGATCTGTGTACCACATGTACTCACTCATACGTAGAACTTGAAAATTATAAGAAAGGAATTGGCAGTAGTGGGACACTGCTTGGGGGGGTACATAACATCAATAAGGGTACCCACATTTTACCAATAAGATGACCACGTATAAACCTAACCCTCATTTGTACCCCACATTTTAAAAATAAAATATTTAAAAAACAAAGATACTATCAAGACAGCAGGGAGGCAGTCCACAGATTGGGAAAAAATATTTCCCAACTGTATATCTGACAAAGGCCTAATGTCTAGGATTTACAAGGAACTCAAACGTGTAGAAAAGAACAAAAACAAACAGCCCCATTACAAATTGGGCAAAATATATGAATAGACACTTCTCAAAAGAAGACACACAAGCAATCAACAGCTATATGAAAAAATTCTCAGCCTCACTAGTCATCAAAGAAATGCAAATTAAAATCACACTGAGATACTACCTAACTCCAGTTAGGATGGCCATCAGCAATAACTCAAAAAACAACAGATGCTGGAAAGGATGCGGTGAAAAAAGAACACTTCTACACTAGCACAACCTCTGTGGAAAACAGTTTGGTGATTCCTAAAAGGTCTATAAATTGATCTTCCATATGACCCTGCAATCTCCCTACTGGGAGTATACCTAGTGGAACTCAAATCACTGTATGTAAAAGATACCTGCACACGTATGTTTATTGCAGCATTGTTCACAATATCAAGAACATGGAACCAACTGTACTGCCCATCAAAAGAGGACTGGATAAAAAAAAAATGCGCTACATATACATGATGGAATATTACACAACCATAAACAAGGACAAAATTATGAACTTCACAGCAACTTGGAGGTACTTAGAGTCTTTAATACTGAACAATCTATCACAGAAACAAAGAGCAGGGTATCACATGTTCTCATTCATAAGTGGACCTTGAACAATTTGAATTATTAAAATTGTTTTTCTACGACTTTATCTAGTAACATTAAAAGAAACCACCAAGCATAATTGTAATCTTTAATTTTCCAAAAATGTTTGAAAATATAATATAAAGATTTACCTAGATTTTTGCATCTTATATGTAGTTTAAAATGGAGCTATATTGTGTATCTCTATAAATAGTTAATATTGAGACCTATCAGTGCTGTCTTTACTAATAGAGTCATTAGTGTCTTTAAATCTAATCAGATCAGTGAGCCAATTCAAGACATCCCAGGATCAATCCAAAAAAACTTATTCTCAAAATTCTGTCCTTTTAGAAATATTCTTAATATGAAAATCTGTATTAGCCAGAGTTCTCTGGAGAAACAGTAAATGTAATAGAGAGAGAGAGAGAGAGAGAGAGAGAGAGAGAGAGATTTTATATATATATATAATATTAGTATCCATTTAACATATATATATGAGGGGGCACCCTTCCCCAAACTGGAATTGATTTACAAAAAAATTGTGTATCTATTCTTACGTGTTTAAACTTTAGTCACCTTCAAAGTACTCTCTGTTTGATCCACTATATCAATTGAAACACTTTTTCCACTGCTTAAAACTGTTTTTGAACTGGTCTTTGTTTCACTTCATCCACATCAGCAAAACATTTCCCTTTGAGGATATTTTTCATCTAGGGAAACAAACAAAAAAAAGTCACCCAGGGCTAGATCAGGTGATAGGGAGAGTGGGGCATGGTGGCCATGCCATTTTTAGTCAAAAACAGCTGAACACTAAGTGGGGTGTGGGTAGGTGCATTGCATGGTGGAAAAACCATCACCTGTTTGTTACAACTCAGAACGTTTCTTCTGCAAATTGTGAGAAAACTTCTCAAAACTTCCAGATAAAAACTTGGTTAACTGTTTGATCCAGAGGAACAAATTCTGAGTATACTACAAGGGGCCTTCCCTCCAAAAGATAAATCCGTTTTTGGGGGGAGGATCTTCCTGTGTGTGTGTGTGTGTGTGTGTGTGTGTGTGTGTGTGTGTGTGTGTGTAAATACATATACAGAGAGATTTATTATGAGGGATTGATTTACACAGTATAAGAAGGCTGAGAAGTCTGCAAGTTGGAGGCCCAGGGAAGACAAAATACTACTATGGGTAGTTCCTGATCAGCCCTAGAGGCATGAGAACCAGGGAAGCCAGTAGTGCAAGTCTCAGTCCAAAGCCATTAGAACTAGGGGCTAATGGTGTAAATTCTGGTTCAAATTGAAGAACTGAGAATCAGGAATCCTGAGATACAAAAGCAGGAAAGTGTCAATGTTTCAGATCAATCAGAGAGCAAATTTGCCTTTCCTCTGTTTTTTTGTTTTTTGTTTTATACTCAGGTTTGAAACAGATTGGATGATGCCCCCACACAAATTGGTGAGGATAGATCTTCTTCACTCAGTCTACTAATATAAATGCTTATCTTTTTCATAAACACCCAGACACACCCAGAAATAATATTTTCCCAGCTTTCTGGATATTCCTTATGTCAGTCAAGTTGTCACCTAAAATTAACTATCACAATATCTGATACTGAATTTATGATTTCTAATCCTCCACTAATTTGCATCACCAGTACTCTTTTCCTCCCTGGTAAGTCATAGCTCTGTTTTTGTTTTTTAATTTTTATTATTTTTTAAATTTCTTTGATAAAAAAGTAAGAGAAGCCTTTTTCTCTTATCAACAAATAATCACTGTGTCTACCTTGACCACCAGAGTCTACTATTGCTAGAGCAGTCAGTTTGATCTTTTATAAACATAAATTAGATCATTTCAGTCTTCTGTTCTAAAAACGCCGAATAAATGCCAAAGTCTTAGGAATAGCCTATAGTTATTTCTCTCCTGCAATTCTCCAGCTCAACTACTTTACTCCAACCACACTGGGCTCTTTGTTTGCCCAATAAAATGTCAGACATGATCCTATTTTAAGATACTTGTACCTGCTACGGTGTTTTCCTCCAGCACTCTTTCCCCAAATAACCACATGGTTCATTCCAATACCTCTTTTAGTCTTCCTTAAATTTCAAATTATCAGTGACAGCTTCCCTAATGACTAAGTATAAAATGAGGGTGCCATCCCTGGCACTCCTTCATATACCTACACAATTGATCTCAAAACTTCCAGATAAAAACTTGGTTGACTGTTTGATCCAGAGGAACAAATTCTGAGTATACTACAAGGGGCCTTCCCTCCAAAAGATAAATCTGTTTATCCCTCTCTGATATTCTTTTTATTTTTCATTCATCTCTAAATGAATAAGCCAGTCTATCATCTATGTCTCTATCTATTCATTCAGCAAGATACATTTGTTGTTATCTTTCTTGCCCTACTAAAGTATAAGTATAGCTACAGCTGGCATTTTTATCATTAAGTTTATTGAATTTGTTCTATGAGTAGAATAATACTTGGTGTATTAGATGTTCTCAGTCATAAGGAGAAGTCGTTCTTTCAGCACAATTGTAAGAATTTGCTGGGTTTCAGTCTATACCTTGCTTCAAAAATTTAGCAATTTGAACTTGTCATTTTATTTCTCTAGGCTGTTTTGATCTGCTAGTTTTAGCCTATTGTGCCATTGGGCTTTTGTTCATCATGCCGTACATATTCTCTTATGGTAGGGCAATTCCAACATATGCTTCCTCAAAACTTGGTTTTCATAGTCCATTATAGATAACTATATCAACTATTTACCATAGTCCATTCTAGAGCACTGTATCAACTGTTTTACCAAAGGCTGCTATATT
The DNA here is from genome assembly GCA_963574415.1 of Tarsius wallacei. Lineage (NCBI taxonomy): Eukaryota > Metazoa > Chordata > Mammalia > Primates > Tarsiidae > Tarsius > Tarsius wallacei. The sequence goes on along the minus strand of CAUYQG010284672.1, from coordinate 12,087 downwards.
CAATTTTCTTAGTACTAATTAGACTTTACCTTTCATACTCACCTAGGCCAGTAATGAAGACTAGTTTTTAGGTGTCTTGCCTGCAACACACTCTAACATACTGTTTTCACATTGATGGTATTGGAAGCAAGCAAGAGTTATCAACTCTGATTTATTGAAACAGAAAAAGGAATATATTTCAAAAATATAATATTTCTTAAATAATTTGGGGGGATTTATGAAGTAAGTTTCATAAAAAGAGCAGAAATAATAAAGACTAAGAGGCAAGAACTACAATCAAAATCATGCTTTGGACACAAATAATGAAAGGTTTCCCAAATATGCAAAGAGTTTCAAATTCAGAGCTTGAGAGAAAATGTAAAATATTTACTCTTCCAATTACTTATTTTCTCCTTCACTTTCTTCCTATTTAATCTGATGTTCATATTATAAAGCGAAATTTAGCACCACTTTTTTGTTAATATTAAGCAAAGTTGAGTAAATTGTTATTTAAATTTTTAAAAAATTTCTCAGCCGGGCTTGGTGGCTCAGCCTGTAATTCCGTGCTTTGGGAAGCTGAGGTGAATGGATTGCCTGAGCCCGCTGGTTCAAGACCCGCCTGGGCAACTTTGCGAGACCTCATCTCTACAATAAATAAAAAAATTAGCCAGGTATGGTAGCGCGCGCCTGTAGTTCCAGCTACTTGGAAAGCTGAGGCGGAAGGATTGCCGGAGCCCAGCAGGTCGAGGCTGCAGTGGCCGGGAGTGGCCACTGCACTCCAGTCTGGGTGACAGAGTGAGACTCCAACTCAAAAAAAAAAAAGAAAAAAATTTCTCATTAGTAAATACATTATCAGTAATCTCGATCAATCAAAATTCTGATGATTGTATTAGCAAATTTAATTTCTTGGTATTTGGAAAAGTCTTAGAGCATACATGAAATAATTTTCCTTCTAAAATTTGTATTACAGATTAGTGGCTTTTCTATTCAGTTTGGCTCATTTTCGATTGCATTTTCCTTTTTGAGACATAAATATATATCATGGTAAATAAAGTTTATAGGTTTTGAAAATAACATAGCAACTTAATATTATTATTTTTTCCTAAACATTCCAATATCTTTGTTGTCATTATGGTATATATTACTCAGGTTTCCCTTCAATTAAAAAAAAAATACAATGCAAGTCTAACCTGATCTATCTTAAATTTCATAAATGGAACTGACATTTTACAGTGAGAATAGCATTGTGTTTCTGGGTTAAAGTTAAATACTACTAACATTTGTTTTATTTATAGAGGAAAGAAAAGACAGCATTGCCATATGCTTTAATCATTTACGTGAGTTGCTTAACAAAACTTTGAAAGGCCTTCAGGCTCAAGCAGTGTTTGCTGCTGAGCATTCAATTGCAATTGCATGCTTCCTAACTGAGCTGAAAACAGCCTATGACTTAAATTTCCATTTCAATTTCCTAAGCTTGATAACTTAGAGTTACATTTGGAGTAACTCTATAGCAGGACAAAGGAGGTGGATATTTTAGAAATACTAATAATTTGACTTGAAAGTCAAGTTAAATTTGACTTAATAATATTTGAGAAACATATTTCGCCTAGACATAGGTGAGACATAAATAACATGATGACTGATGTAACTAAAATATTGTACATATTTTCTTTTTAGACTGTGTGTACACAGAAAAGTAAGGTAGCAAGTCAGTTATTTGGATTATGTATATTAAACAAGCATTTTTGCTTGATTTGGATCTTTCAAATATTTTAAAATTTTGACTATAAATGTAATTCCTTATTTCCTACCTCATTGTTTTAGTAACTTTTACTGAGAACATATAAATCTTAATAGATTGACCCACTCTGCTATGTAGCCTATTAGCACACAGGGCAAAAACAGTAACTTTGAACTGAGACAATTGGTAGCTAATGCATAAATCTGATTTCATGTATTTTGCTTTTATGTTAGATTGCTTTTATAAGATATAGATATTTCAAGAAGTGCTACTGTGTATTACAGTTATTACATAAGGATATAAATACTTGCCACTTTAAAATAATTTTCCAATTAAGTCAATAACTTGAATTTAAATTTTACATATTTTTATATATGCATATATTTATTTGTGTGTATATAAAACACATGGTGACCATAATATGTACTAGCCTTTTCACTCAATGTTACTTATATGTTAAATATTTCCTATGTTGGAAAACCAGTCTCATAATCATAATTTTAATGGCTATCTAATTATACTGGTGTTAAGTTAAAATTTAAGTCATTTTTTATAATTATTTTCAGTTTCTTAAAATAGTTTATTATTAATAGAGACTAGTCTGTTGAATAATTTCCTTAGGATAATTTCTTAGGTCTGACATTAGAGATATATTGTAACATTTTCCTCATTCTTTCTGTATGTCATCATACATCTTACATGTGAATCACCATTTTACCTAAGCAGGATTTTTATGCAGCATTGACTTTTGTTGTTTAAAAAAATTAGATATTGAAAGGACGTAAGATGGAGTCAATGAGCAGCCATTTTAACATTCCCTAGCTCTGTCATGTTTTTATAGCAGTCTACTTTAATTTACTTTAATCACGAGCCAAGGACAGAACTGGTTTCTCAGAGGTAGCTGTTGGTAATTGTTTTACAACCCTTCTCCAGCTTGTTTCCTAAACAAGTTAAACTAATCAGCTCTTCATGACCTTTATGACACAGACCCAATCAATGTGGCAGAAGTCATGTGACTAACCCGCCCATCTGCCTGCCAGTCATCACCTGTGCTTACCTGCCCTCAGTAAAGAAGTGGAGGAGACCACCAACCAATCACCTTGACAAACTGCCCCCATCAAATCAAAGTTTAAAAGGATTCAACCTCAAGCAGCCATTTACCACTGCTTTGTTAAACTCTGCTGTGACCATGTGCTCTTTGAGCTTTGGCCACCATGTTTCCTAGCTTTTGCACTCTCCTCTACCTTGAGAAGGTGATTCTCCTCTCTCTTTCTCTCTCTCTAGCTTGCTTGCTAAATAAACTATATTTTCTAATCTAACTGCTGTGTAATTCTTTGCATCTTTCACACGGTACTGAATCACAGCCACCCTCTCTGGTACGACCTAATAGGTATAAAACTATTACTCAAGTGTAATTGTTCATCACTCTTTTAAACTAGTCTTGCTTTGTTCAAGCTCTTCTTTTCTCTTTTGCATGTGAAGAGGAGTTTTTAATTGGATAGAAGCATAAACAATATTTTGTATTAAAATTAAGATGCTTTCTTTTGTTCTACTTACATTTCTTCTTTCTGTATTTTATCATGGCTCTCTCTGTTCCAACATTATAGAGCTGTGTGTGTGAACTCAAAGTATCTTTTGAGGATGAGGTATTTTTTTCTCTAAGCATTCAGTTCCAAATATTTAAATTGACATGGGGAAGTAAAAATAAATAATAATAATAATAAAAAAATAAATATATAAACCTTTCTTAGACCTTGAATTAAAGTCATGTGCTTTAATTCTACATTTTACCATGAATTGAATAAGTAAATATTTGAATATCTTAATGAATCAATAAAGAAAAGTGCATGTTTTAATTAATGCATTAACTTGATTCAACTAGGACAATACGGGATAATTTGTTTGCATTTAAGAAGAAAGCAATTCTTCCATCATTATAGATTGTTATGGTAGTAGCCTTCAGTTCATTCACATCTGTCTATATTCATGCTCTTGGAAAGACTAAAATCTGTTTACACTTGGATTGACCACATAATTTGCTTTGGGCAGTGGGGTAACTGTCAAATGACACAAGGAGGAACTTCAAAAGTGCTTATGTTTTGGAATTTGCTTTAATTTCCTTCTCTTACGAAAACTGTGACTACTACCATGTGAATAAGCTCAAGCTAGTCTGCTGGTCATAAGCACAGATGACAGTGAGCATCAACCTCCAAACCTTTTAGCTAGTTTATTCTAGACAAATCAGTTCTGAGCTGACTGACAGTGAATGTGGAAGCTCAAATAATATCAGTAGAAAAAGCATACAACTTATTCAAGCTCAAACTGGCAATGCACAGAATTGTGAACTAATGAATTATTTCTATTTTCAGGCATTGAGTTTTGGGGTGGTTTATTACACGGCAAAAGCAAATAATGACATCCAACTGTAAATTGTTTGTTGCCACAATGCAGTGATGTCAGTAGACTATAAGGATTGTCATTTGATATTAAATACTTATTGAATTTTGATTAATCATTCTAAGTGTCGGTATCTATATATTTTTTTTCTTATAGTGCTGCTTTTAGGGAAATACTGGAAAAATTTCCAGAATCAATGCCAGAAATGAAGCACTGTTGCATGAGATATATACTTGCCATGACCTCAGGGATTCTCTTATCTTCAGTGAGTCAATATGTTAGTTGAAATAAAATAATTTTTAAAAATATTAGAATTAGTGAACATAATACATATTATATGGAATATCAACATGGTGCTATTCTGTGCAAGTGTTTCTATGATTGTGATAAATTAGGAAAACTTGCAGTGTTTAATGAATTCTGTTGGGAGCAGATGTGATGTGGGGAGCAGATGAGTACTGTCACTGTAGCAGGCCTTGAGTAAAGGCCCCAAGCAAAGGCAAGGTCTCGCTTAATGGCCCCAAGCTTGTAGGCAAGGTCTCACTTGGAAGGTCTGCATCCTAGCCAAAGGCAAACTGTGAGGGATGCAGCCTGCTACACAAAACGATGTCTCAGGTGCCCACACATCCGGGTGTACATAGTACAGATAAAGCCTTAGCTACAAGATAACTGCAGAAAAACTCGCCTTTTAGGTGGCAACATAATTCCGTTATGACTCCCTCACAGACTTTTAATCCCTTCCAACTTCCCTTGTGCTTGAATATAAGACAAACGTTCTGAGCTAGTTCAGGGCTACTTCTCCTCCATCAGGGGAAAGTGTCCCACCTGGCCCTAGCTTTTCTTTATTTCTTTGTGTCTGTGTCTTTCTTAATCTCTTGCTGCTCTCTCTTGGGATCCTCGAGGCAGTCGTGTGGGCTGCAGCAATCTGGCACCTGAACAGGGACCTGAGCATGAGAGAATTCCTCATCTTAGGTGAAGAGATGCTCTGAGAGAGGTGCACCTAAAAATAAGGGAAGGTAAGAAGCAGATTTAGTTTCAGCTGGGTGTAAAACATGGGTAACTGTGACTCCCAAGAGATGAGTCTGTATGTCCAAGTGTTAAAATCTATGCTTCAGGCAAGAGACTGCTCCGTTAAAGGTTCTCAGAGGAAATTTTAAGCTTTGTGCAAGAAACATACCCTTGGTTTCCTGCTCAAGGGACAGTTAATTTGAATACTTGGAATAAGATTGGTAAACAGCGCCGGGCTTGGTGGCTTAGCCTGTAATCCTGCGCCTTGGGAGGCTGAGGTGAGTGGATTGCCTGAGCCCGCGGGTTTCAGATCTGCCTGGGCAGGCGAAACCTCATCTCTACAATAAATCAAAAAAATTAGCCGGGCGTGGTAGTGCATGCCTGTAATTCCGGCTACTCGGAAGGCTGAGGCGGAAGGATCGCCGGAGCCCAGCAGGTTGAGGCTGTGGAGCCCAGCAGGTCGAGGCCACTGCACTCCAGTCTGGGTGATCGAGTGGGACTCCAACTCAAAAAAAAAAAAAAAAAAGATTGGTAAACAGCTTAGGGGGTGTTACACAGCAGAAGACCCTGATGAGGTTCCCATCCCTACCTTCACTCTGTGGTCTTTGATTCAAGATTGCCTCAACCCATAGTGAGAGGATGCTCGGGAACCATTAGACACCATGACAAATAAGCTGCCTTCGTCTGTGCCACCACCCCCTCCTCCTGATTTGCTACTGCCACCTGAGGCTCCCCTAAATAATAAGTGTGAGCCAAATGTAGGGTCTGAAATGGACCAAGGAGTCCATGACTCCAAAGATGACTCGGATCTTAAAGAATTTGTCAATTTAACCTTGGGTGCCCATCCTAAGCTAAAGGCGACCCTGCCACAGCCTGCCTGCAGTCTCTCCACTGCAACATTGTTTACAAAAGGCTCGAAAAGAGGGGGAGGATATAACTGGCTTTCATTTGTACCCCATGGTTGAGCAGCCTGATCCAAACAACACAGGACAGGGAATTCGAGCATATCAGACATTTTCTTTTAAAGTTCTGAAAGATTTAAAGGGGACTGTATCTATGTATGGTCCCATTTCTCCTTTTAATAATATTCATAATATTGCTACTTGTTTTGATAATTTTGCTACTGATGCTATTTCTACTCAAGATTGGCAGACTTTAGCCAAGGCTTGTTTGAATCATGGAGATTATTTATTATGGAAATCTGATTGGTATGATAGGAGCCATGAATAGTCAGAGAGAAACTGGGCTCATAATGTTGCTATCCCATTTGATATGTTGGTGGGACAAGGCACCTATGATGGCATTCAGCAACAACTGAATTATTTTCTATAGGCCTATCAGCAGATCAATATCTGTGCTACTCAAGCTTGGTGAAAGTTGCCTACTAAAGGAGAAAGATCCCAAGACCTTAGCAAAATTAGATAGGGGCCCAAGGAGCCCTATGCTGACTTTGTAGCATGCCTATATCAGGCAGACAGCAGTGTCATCCAGGACCATGAAGCAGGAACTATCATAGTTAAGCAGCTTGCCTTTGAGAATGCTAACAAGATACGTCAGCAAGCAATTCAGCCATATAGAGCCAAAGGGACTGTTACTGACTTTGTCTGCTTGTGTGTGGACATGGAGTCCTCCTACATTCAGGGAGCAGCCCTAGCTACAACCCTCAATGAGGTACTTGGTCCCAAGAAAGCCAATCTTATTCTATCAACATAGATTGGTGAAGTTTATTGCCACCACATTCTTCATTTTTCCCAAAGTGATCAAGACTTCCCCCATCCTGCAGCTTTAATTGTTTTCACAGATGGCTGTAGCAATGGCAAGGCAGGATATTACAGTAAGACGGGGTTCTCTGCTCAACAAACCACTCACACGTCCACCCAGAGAGCTGAAATCCAGGCACTTATTTTGACCTTGACACAGTTTGTTGATAGGCCACTAAATGATTATAGTAACAGTGCTTCTACAGTGGGCGTTGCTCAGGTAATTGAAACAGCTACAATTACCTACACCAACTCTGAAACAATTTTTCACCTGTTCTGGATTTTACAACAGGTAATTCAGGCTCACTGATTTTCTTGTTTTGTGGGCCATATCTGTGCCCATTCAGGACTCCCTGGCCCCTTATCTTTAGGTAATCAAGCATAGATCATTTGATAGTGACCACACAGCCTATAACTTCTTATGCTGCTGCACAAGCCTCTCATGCCATGCATCATCAAAATGCCTCAAGTATCTGAAAATAATTTCACCTTACCAGAGAACAAGACTGTCAAGTCATACACCAATGTCCCGTGCTACTTGTTTCCCTGTGCAGCCCACAGGTGTTAACTCCCAAGGATTGAGACCCAATATGTATGGCAAATGGATGTTACCCAAGTCCCAAGCTTTAGTAAATTACAATGGCCCATGTAATTATAGATACCTTTTCTCGCTTTGTTTTTGCCACTGCCTGCATGGGAGAAAATGCTAAACAGGTAATCTCTCATTGTTCGGCAGCCTTTGCTTTCCTTGGTAAGCCTGCCAGTATTAAAACTGAAAATGGCCTGGCTTACACCAGTGCTGCCTTTACACGTTTCTGCCAATCTCATATTACAGGAATTCCTTATAATGCTCAAAGACAAGCCATTATTGAGTGTGCCAACCAAACTTTAAAAAGACAAATATCAAAACAAAAAGGGAGAGATGGGTTTTCTTGTTTCCCCCATAACCAATTAAACCATGCATTATTTACAATTAATTTTTTGAACTGTGATGAACATGGTCAGACGCCTGCAGATAGTCATCAGGCCTCTAATCCTGGACATCCTATGGGTCTGGTAAAATAGAAGAACCTCCAAAGTAACCAATGGAGGGGACCTAATCCTGTGCTAATGTGGGGCAGAGGATTTGCTTGTGTTTTTCCAGATGGACCCGGTAAACCTATTTGGCTTCCAGAGAGAGTCATCCGACATGTTGATGGACTTGACAGTAGGACTGGAACCCAGATTCAAGAAACTGAAGATCTCCCCACCAGTCCCGGTGCCAAAACCTTATGGGAATCCCCCCTCTTAATCTATGATTGGTCTCACAGACTGGACCCCTCTCATCCTAACCATGAGTTCATTTCCCCTGGCAGCTTTGTTGGCAACATCTTTACTGTTTCCCAAGGCGATATCCAAAAGGAAGTGAGGCGGCGAGCCGCCTCCCTTGATTTTGTTAACTTTACTAGTGGGTCTTTGGTCGAATTGGCAAGAAGCTGTGGTACAACCATCCCCTGCTATGGGGTCTGGGCCTGTGTCCAATCCCCTTTTGTCCTTTTAACAGGATCTGTTAATGTCAGCCCAGTAGATAATCATTATATTTTACAATATAACTCTTGTAATTTTACAAATTGTGTGAACCGCCACAATGCAGGACCAGCCCCCCTTTATTATGAATCCTGCTAACATATCAGGCCCTTGGTATGATGATGCAGGACTGCAGGTGCTTCAGGAATTATACCAGCAACTTGTCTCCCAGCCACATAGGGCTGTTGGATTGATAATTTTTGGATTGGTGACCTTAATTTTGGTCACTGCTTCTGCAGTGACTGCTGCTGCCACACTGTCTCAATCCATCCAAAATGCTGAGTTTGTCAACGCTCTGGCTCAAAATACCTCCAAGGTCTCACAACAACAAGAATCCATAGACTTAAAGCTAGAAGCAGAATTAAATGCCTTAGAGGCTGTGGTCATTGGATTGGGAAACCAAATAAACAGCATAAAAATGAAACAACGGCTATGATGCCATGCGACATACAATTGGATTTACGTTACTTTTGTTTCTTATAATAACAGCCTTTGGAATTGTGAATAGTTAAAAAACACCTCCAAGGCATATGGAGTCACAATAACATCAGCATAGAACTGCTTAATCTCCAACACAATATTCTAGACAACCAGAATAGTCAAGATCCTATCTTACAACCTGCCCAAATAGCACAAAATCTTCTTCATGATCTCAAGGGATCCAATCACTTTAATACGTTAAAAGATTCTGCTTGATATGTTCTGAGTTTTTTCATATTTGCTCTAACCCTGCTTTGTTTTTTGCTAGTCAGATGCGGAATCCTCCAATGCCAGTTCAGAGCCACTGCAGTAACCATTCATCGCCTGCATTTAGAAAATAAAAAGTGGGGAGATGTCAGGAGTGGATATGATGTGGGGAGCAGATGAGCACTGCCACTGTAGAAGACCTTGAGTAATGGCCCCAAGTGAAGGCAAGGTCTTGCTTAATGGCCCCAAGCTCGTAGACAAGGTCTCGCTTGGAAGCTCTGCATCCTAGTCAAAGGCAGACTGTGAAGGATGCAGCCTGCTACACGAAATGGTGTCTCAGGTGCCCACACATCCGGGTGCACATAGTACAGATAAAGCCTTAGCTACAACAAGGTAACTGCGGAACACTTCGCCTTTTAGGTGGTAACATGATTCCATTATGGCTCCTTCACAGACCTTGAATCCCTTCCAACTTCCCTTGTCCTTGAATATAAGACAAACGTTCTGAGCTAGTTCGGGGTCACTTCTCCTCCATCAGAGGAAAGTGTCCCACCTGGCCCCAGCTTTTCTTTATGTCTTTGTGTCTGTGTCTTTCTTAATCTCTGGCCACTCTCTCTTGGGACCCTCAAGGTAGCGATGCTGACTATGGCAGGATTCGAAACTTGAATTTGCTGTATTATGTTTATGTTGATTCTATATGTCAGAATGCAGCAATCGTTGGTATTTGATCCAGTAAAATGTTAGTCAAAACTTTAAAAGCAACTTTCACATTTCTTGTAATTACATGAAAAAATGCTCAGCCTCACTAATCAACAAGAAATGCAAATCAAAACTACAGTGCAATACCACCTAACTCTGGTAAGGATGGTCATCATCAGTAAGTCATAAAACAACAGCTGCTGGCATGGCTATGGAGAATGTAAGCTAGTTCAGTCTCTATAGAAAGCAATGTGGCAATTTCCTAAAAAACTAAAAATTGATCATTCATATGATCCAGCAATCTCTCTCCTGGGAATATACCTGGAGGAACATAAATCATTCTACCCAAAAACACCTGCATATGCGTGTTCACAATAAGGAAACCATAGAATCAACTTACTGCCCATCGAAAGTGGACATGATAAAGAAATTGTGGTACATATACATGAAGGAATATTAGGCAACCATAAAGAAGAATGAACAAAATCATGGCCTTCACAGCAATTTGGATACAGGTGGAGACCATCATACTAAGTGAACAATCACAGAAACAAAGAAATAAATACCACATGTTCTCACTCATAAGTAGAACCTGAGCTCTAGTCACATTAGCACAAGGGAGTGTTCGGTAGTTACCGGACACTGCTAGGGGAGGGAAAGATATAGGAGGGTGGGTAGCACGTGACAACACAGAGTACCTAGTCCACTACCAGGGGGAGTGAGGGCCATGTAGAAGCCCTCTTATGTAGTCAATCCTCACTTGTACCCTACAACTCTATAACAAGTAAATACATAATTTTAAAAACTCTTGCAACTAAAGTGTCATTGCTTATAAAAGTATCTCTTAGGCATTTACAACTATCTACAGTAGTCATCTACAGTATAACTCCCTCGTGGTGTATCAGTTGCTGATCCAATGAAGTAAAATAAAACTGAATAAAAATTCACTCATGTAGAGAAATATTTCCTTAGGGAATTATTGCAACTGTGATTTTTTTGAATTGTTGACTAGCATTAAATCTTAATTAGAAACACATGTAATATTTAATAATAAATTCTCAGTTTGACATCCTAAATAAATGTCTAAGTTTGGAAGTTTGTTTCCAGTTCATTAACCACCTTTATTGAGTGCCTCCTGTGCATGGAGCACCATACAGTGTTTAGTGAAAAACTCATCACACAATTTCATGATAGAGAGTGTTAAAGCACAGCTGTTTCCCATGGTAATTTTACATGTCTTTCATGTTTTCTAATCTCTCTGTATGCTTCACATTCCCTTTTATTCTCCAAGACCTTCCTCTTCTAATTCTAAGTACTCCAAAGTTAAACATTTCTTCAAACGAATGGTAGCTCGATTATAGATATGTCTAACCCATTCTTCTAAGTCCTGTTAAAGCAACATGTCAAATCAATTAAAATGGGAATAAAGATAGGTTGGGCTTATGAAGATGAAAGCAATCTGGAAGGTACCACGATGGTGGAAATTATTTAAAACCCATTCAATGAAAGTGAAATGACACTGGTTATGGGAGTTCTCCATGTCACACAGAAAGTGTCTCCTTTATTTTGCAGGCATTTATTGCTCACTTATTTTTATGGGGATTTATAATTTTTTCTTTTAATTACATATAAGATACTATGAGATCACTCTTTTACACCCACATCTTTATATGGTAGTCCCATCTCCATCACAGAGAAACTCAGATTTACCTCTAGATCCAGGGTCCAAATGCTTGCTGCTGGGCATGGGACATCTCCATGGAATAATCTTAAGAGGAAGCACTTTGTCTTTTCACAGTACCATTCAGACATGTTTTTAATGAAAAACAAAAGAATGATATTATTAGAACGACTTTTACAACACCTTTTAAGATTCTGTAACAAATAATATTTATCAGATATGTTACTAATTTTTAAAAACATCAAGAGTTGAAATATATAAGATAAAAAGAACACAAATAAAATTATTACTTTTTTTTCAAAGTTTTTTTTTTTCCTCTTTTAGTATTTTTATTTTAAAGATGTGGGGTCCAATTCAGGGTTAGGTATACAAATGTTCATTATTCAGGTACCCTTGTTGATGAGGTGTCCCCCACTCCCCCTGCAGATTCCCACTACTGCCAATCCTGTCTCCCCACCCTCCCCCTGCTCCCCCGCAGTTTCCTGATACTGTCAATCATTTCCTTTTAGTATTATGATAATTGTTCAAGGTCTGCTTATGAATGAGAACATGTGATACTCAGTTCTTTG
>CAUYQG010284667.1:0-11197 GCA_963574415.1 Tarsius wallacei | reverse complement strand
GGGCTCAGGCAATTCACTCACCTCAGCCTCCCAAAGTTCCGGGATTACAGGCTGAGCCACCGAGCATGGCAGAGCAAATGTTCTTTAATAAAGGAATGGGGTTTCTGCTTTGTTACTACTTTTTAACCAGTTTTGAAAGCGTTTTTTATCATTTTTTAAGCTCGTGGAAATGCCCCGAGGGTGAGTGGGTGTTCTTGCCTTCCCAGTTCTCTGAGAATGTTATAAAAGCCTTCATGTTTCCTTGGGTACAGTTAGCCATAGTCAGTAAGGAGTCTGAGGCTGTTTGAAGCTTGACATTGTCTTATACATGCAATGCCAGGATCTCTTAAGGGAAGAATTCCTTACAGTGGAACTCCGCAGCCAGCATGGATTTAAAGGAACCTTGTAGCATAGTAGGTTTGTATCTTAGAGATGTGACTGGAATCCCAGAGAAATTCATTTTAGAACGGTTTTGTCGCTTGTAAAGAAATGACTAATAGCCAAGTGTGGAGCCAGTTAGCATAGAATGAAGGAAAGGTCTTCATTTGCATTTCAACTTGCAACAAAGTAGACTCAAATGCAGCCCTAGTTTCTTTTTGCTTTAGAAATATCTTTTATTTTTAGAAAAAACAGGTGAGTTGGGTGGAGTTGTATATGTATTTTAGTTAAAGAGGAAAAACGTATTCTCTGGTTACTTTGTTTAAAAGGCATTACATTTTTATTTTTGTTTAGAGGCTGAATGTCACACTCTCCCAGGCTAGAGTGCAGTGGTATGCTCACAGCTCAGTGCAACCTCGAACTCCTGGGATCAAGTGATCTTCCAACTTCAGCCTCCCAAGTAGCTAGAACTACAGGAATACACCACAACACCTGGCTAATTTTTCAGTGTTTTGAAGAGATGGCATCTGGGTATATTGCCCAGCCTGGTCTCTAGCTCCTGGGCTCAAACTTTGGCCTTCCAAAGTGCTGGGATTACAGGCATAAGCCACTGCTCCCAGCCTGTTAAATAATACTCTGTTTACTCTAAGGAGTGATATTTCCCTTTCTGTTGCCTACCTGTGCATAGGATTTAGATTACCTGAGTAGATAAGCAAATCCAGGAGTGCCGAGTCTGTTCCTGGTGTTTTTAGATTTACTTGGTTTTTAGATAGATTTCCTAAGAATCAAGAGTGAACAAGAACTTCAGAAGTAGAGAAACACCAGCTTGTGGTCCTCCAGTAAAAAATTTTGACATAAATTTATTTCAAGGTTTTTGTAGACTTCAAAGATTTTTTTATAGCATCATAGTTACACTCAATTACAGTCAGAATCCCGATTCATGTAAATTTGTAGAACATCATTTGCATAAGTGGAATTGGAGAGTAGTTAAATCTGATGCCCTGAAACCAGACTGGTGTCAGGTGTTATTAGTTGTGTGGTTTCCATTCTGTTACTTAGCCTTTGCATCTCAGTGTCTTCATGTAATGGCAATCACTTAACTTCAGCCAGCGGTGGTGAGAACTGAGTCCTTGAGAACTCCTTGCACAAAGTGCTATGTTAGGTGTTATTGGTCATTATTACCAATTCCACTAGAAAGAATTCGGCAAAAATTGGCCTATTACATAAACTGGATTTCAAAGACCCATTACCTCAATTACGACCCTATCATGTCCACTCCCACCTCACCTGGCTGTGTCATCTGCTTTGTATTTTCTACCATCTGACAGGAGCACTAAGGGTTAATGAAAGTTAGACACAGAAAGTGGCCTGTAGTGTCTGTCTCCAGACCCACTATCCCAGGCCTTTGAAAAGAAATGGGTATATTTTATTGACTATCCAATTACAAGAGTAAGGGTTATTTGTGATTAAAAGAATGCAAACAATTAGCCAGGCATGGTGGTGCACACTTGTAGTTCCACCTACTTAGGCTGAGGCGGGAGGATTGCCTGAACTCAGAAGACTGAGGCTGTGGTGAGCCCCGGTTGTGCCACTGCACCCTGGCTTGGGCGACAGTGAGATCCTGATTCAAAACAAAACCAAACAGGCAAACATGGATAAGATAGCCATGGTTAGCATTGGGATGTATATTGTCTCAGGTTTTGTTTTTGCATTGGTTTATAGAAGTGAGATTATTCAACCTTTGTAACTGACCATTTGCATGTCAGCTATTGCTATACTTTAAAAAAAAAAAAAAGACTGCATGGTATACTTTTTGTCAATTCTATGATACATCCTAATTTCAGGCATATTAAAATGGCAGAATGCATCATAGGTATTGATGGCATCTTAGTTTTATTAGCATTTTTCTTCTATTTAGAACATAAGCTAATGAGAGGTTTTTTTTTTTTTGAGCCAGAGTCTCACTCTGTCACCCAAGCTGGAGGGCAGTGGCACGCTCACGGCCACCACAGCCTCAACCTGCTGGGCTCAGGCGATCCTTCTGCCTCTGTCTTCCAAGTAGCTGGAACTACAGGCGCGTGCTGCCATGCCTGGCTTATTTTTTGATTTATTGTAGAAATGAGGTCTCACCAAGTTTCCCGGGCTGGTCTTGAACCCCTGAGCTCAGGCAGTCCTCTCTCCTCAGCCTCCCAAAGTGCTGGGATAACAGGCTTGAGCCACTGCGCCCTGCCAAATGTGGGGTCTTATACCAGATGAAGTCCTGGTTTCCTTGACATTCAGTGTTTTCACTGTACAGATAGATCATGGTCTAAGTAGGTCCCGATTGCAGGGCTTTTAAGGCCCTTCCCTCTCCCCTCACAATTGTAGTCAGTGCTGTTGAGGAACCTTGCATTCAATTTAGGGAATTTATACTCAGTGTCGGAGTGGAGTTCCTTATTCAAATTTTACCAAATATTTTTCATCTGCCCTCCAGAAAGAGGCCAACTAATACTCCTGATGGTGAACTTCAGTCTCCCTGATTAATACTGGCTAATTTTTTCTGCAATCTTTGCTTATCTGTATGTGAAAAGAGCATTTAGTTTTGATGATGGGCAGTGGTTTTACCATCTTCTGGGGCATTAATATGAATTCTGTGAGTTGCCCAGGGGGGCCCTCCTCCCTTTTTTAAAGTATTGGCATTTTTCATATTGGTCTGTAAGAATGCTTTATTGAGGGAGCTAGGTTTGGTGTATGTTGCAAACAATTTTATGCAACCATGAGTGAGTGTCTCAGGGTTTTAATTTTAATCTCTTGGTGGTCCAGTTTAGCACAGGCTGTGATGTACAGATCCACCTTGTTTCTGTTAGCCAGCACTCTAAAGTGCTCATCCTTTTTTAGGAGGGAAGAAGAGACCCTCTGATCTCTTGAGAAGGTGCCTTACAGCCTTTTTTCCTGTTGGTGGGTAATGAATGTGCCCAAGTTATGCAGGCAGGAAGAGGAAAACTGGCCTCCTCTGGAGGGCTCGAGTAATGCTCCCGGGGCAGGTGACAGCTGCATCGGGTGACCTAAAAGGACAGAACCTGGTGAAGGAAGACCAAGGCTGGAACACAGGGAGCTGACTGGAACAGCATGTGCCTAGCGTGGCCTCTCACAGGCGTCCGGGCATCGGTGAGTTGCAGCTGTAGGCTATTAATGGAAGCTGGGAATTGGGACAGTGAGGAAGGACCAAGGCAGCAAAGGAAAAAAAAAACAAGAGCACGAGTGTGACTTTCCTATTGCCTGCAAGGTAGACAGCAACCCAGAAAATAGTCTCTAGCTTCCAGGAAAGAGGGGCCAGTCAATGAACATTTCATGGTGAGGGCCTCACCAGGGTTGATGGGATTCCCACGGATTGATGTGAACTCAGGGTCTGTATTTGTAGCGTTTAAGTCCCAGAGAATTTGATGTGTTTCCATAGAATAGAGACTTCTGAGCTGGCTTTGGATGTATGGCAGGAGTACAGATTTAAAGTTGTTGCTAATTCTCCTGAGATGTGGAAGCCTGGCTGTAGGCTGGCGAGCTCCACCTAGGCCTGGTCAACCTGGAAACTTGACTTGCGGGGGGGCAGAAGGGCAGACAGTGGAAACCACTTGGAGCAATGGCAGGACAGGGTCATCCATCTTGTCATTCGGGGAAAGAGGACGACGCTTCATCTGGCTGCCAAATGTGTGTGTAAAACAAGAAACACCCCTGCGTGTATCCCAGCAGGGCCGTCCATGAAAAGCCGGCTTGAGTGGGGGCTGGGAAGCTGGCTCGAAAGTGGAACAAGCGCAGACTCAACTGTCCTCACAGAGAGGAGCAGAGGAGCCTGCTGGGGACTGGCGTGGTGCTGGGAACATCGCCTTGGCGCCTGCTTTCGAGGCCCGCGTTCCCGCTGAGCAGGTGTGTGGTGTGGAGATTGCTGGGGAGCACCAAGGGGGCCTCTGCTCCACTCCGCAGGAGTCAAGGCTGCAGTGCCACCTGGGGCTTTGGGGGGAAGGGTTGTGGGTGATGAAGTGGGAGATGTGGAGTCGAGTGCTGTGGACACGGGGAAGGGAAGCGTAAGGGGGATGACAAGCAACCAAGAGGAAGCCAGAGGTGGGAAAACAGGTCTGGCCTGCACCTGCCCAGGTGGCCTTGCCTGTCACAGTCCACAGCAGCCGTCAAGGGCGCACGCGAGCCAAAACTCAGGCCGATCAGTGAGGAGCCGCGCATGGTAGCTGAGTAGAGCAGGATGGAAATGTCAAGGAGGGAGCACAGGCTTTCCAGAGACAGCCTGAGAAAACCCTGTGTGCCGAGTCTGGGAAGGAGGCAAGGATGAATCAAAAGTGTGACCGAGAACAGGCAAACGTTCATCGCTCAATTTCCAGAGCTCTGGGAGAAGTCTGGTAAACTACAGGCCAAGAACAGTTATTCAGATAGGGTTGGGCTGTGCGTGGACACGCTTCTAGTTTGGCGGGCTAGGGGAGACGTAGAAATTTGCAGCAGACACTTGGTTAAATAAAAATCCAGAGGGCAGTAGAGAAGCGGCCTCGGCTCCAGTGTTAGTGTGGGGCGGCGTGGTGGGTGGACCCAGGCCTGACAGCGACTCACAAAAGGGGTCTTGGCTCTTTCATCCCGGGTACCATTCGCCATCTAGACCAGGACTCTTCCCCTTCAGCTCAGCAGGAGCGCCGCTTGTGAAGGACAGAGACAGCAGTGACCAGGGCAGGGTGGCAGGCTGGGGACCATGAATTTAAGGAGCAAGGCATGTACCATGGTCCAGTCACGCTGTGGAAAAAAAGAGTGGCCTCCCAGGCTCAATTTGAGGACCAGCTTGGGGTCTTCTCAGGGAACGGAAGCAGCATTCCCTTTCTTGCACAGGCAAGAAAGTTGCCAGGAGCTCAGGCTGGAGTGTCCAGGTCCACACGGTGGAAGACGTGGTCTGGGGAAGGCCAGGTGAGGCATCTGGGTGAGGCCAACTCTGTGCCCGAGACTCATCAAGCTGGTTTGCCTGTCCCCTCACTGCAGCCTGACCTGATGGGAGCGCCCAGAGATGATGGCCCACTGGAGGAGATGGCGATCAGGGCAGGCTGCGTGGGTTGGGGCGGAGTGGCCTTCCAGGCTGCCAGCCTCACCACTCAGAACAGGAGAGAGTCACACCCCATCTTTAACCGATCCAGAGTTAGCTTCTCACCACAGGAGAAGGTGAGCGGGTGAAGGGAACTTGAGGGGAAAACAGAGAGAGAGATGTGCCGAGGCTCTGGCTCTTCGAGAGGGTCGGGGACAGGAGCCCCCTGCGAGGGAAGTCCTTCAGTGTTGGAGGGGAGGTAGCCCTCATGGTTGGGAAGGTAGTCCACTGGCAGGACCGTGGCGGGACTGGCTGGGTTTCCTGGCTTCGGGGCAGGGCCCCTGCTCCCCAGCACCCTGTACAGATCCACTAGCTGTCTGGTCTCAGCAGGCAGGGCTGTGGTGGGTGGTGGACTGGAGGCACTGGGCACTGAGTGTTCCTCACAGATCTGATGACCTTGGACGCCTTGGCCCCTTGCTGACCAGCAGGGGCGATGGGGATGTCTGAATCCTGGGGCCGCCTGATACAGGACTTCATTGACAAGCAGGGGCTCAGGTTCCTCAGGAGCGGGCCAGGCTGTCAGGAGCCTGTCCAGGGGCAGCTGTGTCCTCTCCTAGAGAAGGCAGGAGGAAGAGGCTCACGTCGCCGTTGAGTGACCTTGACAGCCTATTCTCCAGGGTCCCCAGAGGCCTAAGCACCCCACTGCCTGCTTGGACACGGAGGGCCTCGGGCTGGCCGAGGTGAGAGGGGCGGTTTATGTCGTCAGGGAGGCAGAGCGGCAGGAGCTGGGACCCCCCTCAACCCTGGCCAGCGAGTGGCTGGCCTGGCTCAGCCTCCACCCAGACTTCCTCACGCGACTCAGGCGCTCTGCTTGCTTTCCCTCTAGGACAGAGAGCCCTGGCGGTACAAGGAGAGGCTGAGATGGCTTCTGTCTGGCAGCGAGTCAGGGAGGACCCGGGGCCACACCGCAGATGATGAAGCCACTGCCGATTGAGGCCCGAGAGATCTGCCGTGTCTTTCTGGGAGGGAGGCGGTGGGCAAGGTGGCAGGCGACGCTTCAGGAACAGAAAGGGTTGCGTCATGCAGGGTCTACTCAGGGATGCCAAGGGGTCTGGGCCTCAAGAGAAGCACCAGTAGTTTCCAGGAAGAGTGGCACTCTTGCCAGATCTGCTCTGAAGAAACACTACTCAGCAATAACTCTCTTAGAAGGATGCTCATCTTTTTTCCCCTCTGGCTAATGTTTGTTTGTAACGGACACATTTGGCTCACAGTTTTGCGACTTCTCTTGCTTGCTTTCTCTTGCTCAGCATCCCAGGGCAACTCTTGGTTGTCTTCTCTCTCCCTTTCCTTCAAACGGACCGTCTGTTCCTGAGTCCAAGTCCTTGGCACTTGCCTAACATGTCTCTCATTAGGCTGTGGCTAGGGTCTTCTGCTACCCTGGAAACCGCCTCCCACACCGACTGCTCATCACTCCACGGCAGAACTCCTCTGTGGCCTGGTCTCACACACCGCCAGGACCCCAGCCCTTGGCCCGGCCGCCAGCTCCTGCCCTTCCTGCCCCCCTGCCCCGCCCCATGTTCCCCACGGAAGCTGCTCTCAGCCACAGCCCCGCTCTCCAGTCACATGCTCCTCTCGGTGCCCTCCACTTCTGCTCCCACCACCAGCCTCGCCCTGCCTGCATTTGCTCTGTCATCCCCTGTGAGGCCCTCCCCCTCCATGAAGCACCTGACAACTGTCCCTTCCAGTGAACTCCCACCACAGTGAGAGACCACCCGTGAGGTTCTGGGTCCTTGATGCCTTGTGCCATCACTTCTTTTGTCAGCTGTGTGTATGCAGGGGCCATGTGTAAGCACGTGGTGTGGAAGCCTCGTCTTAAGAAATGGCGGGGGAACGTGAGGCCTGGGAGCTCCAGGCACATCTTCTGGGGGGACCGACAGATGGATATGTTTCTGCTGTCTGCCTAAGCCTCACAACAGGATAGGAGTTTGCACTCTAAAAATGGTCTACCCACTTCAAGGGCCAAGCCTCATGGGCTTCTGAGCCTGCCTCGGGGCCATTGTCCTGGAGGCCATGTTTTAGCTACTTAATTTTAAAAACTGTCTAATTCTCTGGTTATTTTTACAAAAAAATACACATGCATGTAGTTGTCTCAAAGTTTAAGTTCAAAGGGAATATGTAACGAAGACTAAGTGGCCCTCAAACTCCCAACTCTTCCCCAGAGGGCAGCTACCACCATCATTTTATATGTGGCATGGGGGTGTCCAGAAATCCCCTGTGCACACGCTGCAGGTGTGTCGGTGTGTGTAAAATCTCGCTCCTTTTTACATAAGTAAGAACCCGCTTCAGACAGTTGTTATGACCTTTGCTTTTTTCACTTTTAAGTATCTTGGATATCCTTAGGCACATATATTCTCTCTCATTTTGTTAAGTAGTTAGAGAATATCCTGTTATATGGCTGTCTCCACAAGTTTAACCTGCCTCTGTACATTATACTCCATTTTTTGCTTCTATCTACAATGCTACAGTAAACACATGTACGCTACACGACTCTGTGCATGTATTTGCCAATTTCTGTTGTCTTCTTCCTGTCTTACCTTCTCTAACCCTTTGTGCATCTTTCTCAGCACTTTTTTCTGGGTCTTGTATGGGCCCTCCGTTGGCTCTGTCTACCTCTGTATCCCCCAGGCAGAGGCAGACAGAGCCCATGATGCCAAAGCTACCAGCTTGTTGACTGGGTGCCCACGACTGACCCAGAACAGCTTGCCACCCTGCTGTCTTGGGCCTTTAAGACATGGGACTGTGGAATCCCAGTGCTGGAAAACGCCTCAAGGCTCAGCTGGTTCAACCCCTGGCGCTCAAATCCCTCTAACACCAGCAGTGACATCCTTCCAAGTCCTCGTGGATTAGAGAGTACGTTCCCACAGGTCATCAGAACACTGCCACCGAGTCAGGGCCTAGAGTGCGAATGCGTGTCTAGGGAGCCTGTCTGGTTCGGAGCCATAGACTGCTAGAAGCACGCCCCTCACCCTGAGCTTAAGATCTTCAGAACATACAGTGTGGAGGTGTGTAGCACAGCCTGCCTTGATGTGGGGGGCCACGATCCACCCCCTACCAGGTGACTCGTGCTGGGCAACTACCTTAGTCCTCTGTGCCTCAGTTTTCTCATCTGAAAAATGACGACAGTAATAGTACAACCTCATAAAGCTGTTACATGGATTAAATGTTAATGCCTAAAAATGTTTTCAGAGTGAAACATGGCCTCCAGGACAAAGGCAACCTCAGGACCCGGTGTGGCTTGGCCCTTGAAGTGGGTAGACTGATTTTTAGAGCGCAAACTCCTCCTGGTGCGAGGTTGAGGCAGACTGCAGAAACACAACGGTCTGTCTGTCCTCCAAGCAAATGTGCTTGGAGCTCCCAAGCCTCACTCCCTCACCATTTCTTAGAAGGTAATGGTAATGAATGTTTAACACATTCGTGTGTAATTATATGTTATATGCATATAATATGTAAAATACATAATGTGCGTGTACATGTGCATATAAATATAAATACGATTCTGCCATACTATCACTATTCTTGCTGTTGCAACTCAACAAATCCCTCAGAGAAGACAAAGAGGAGAAGTCTTCCTGGGAAGAAAGTGAGAGACCTTTGTCTGGTATGACCATGTGCTTTATGTGGCATCTTGTTTAATCCTCACAACGGTAAACAAGTTGTCTATTCCTGTTTCACAGAGGATGAAATGGGGCTCAGTGCATGAGGCAAGTTGCCCAAGCATCATGCAGTCAGCAGCAGAGGCAGAAGTGGCCTCCAGGCCTGGTTCCGAGGCACTAGACTGCAGCGACTTAACTTCCTGGGGCAGAGGTGACTGGGATCAGCTCTTTTCCTGAGCAGAGCCCGGGGCTGCAGCCTGCTGGCTTCTGGCCAGAGGAAGGGTGTGGGTGATAGAACACATGGGGGAGTTGAGGGGAAGAACCCTGGAGGAGAAGGGCTGTGAGGTCTCAGACAGGGCGTCCTGGGCAACGAGGAATATCGACCTGTTTCTCCGTTTACATTGAGATGTTTGCACCTTCCAGCCCCTCCATTGGGGCAGCCCAGGAGCTGTGCTCTCCTCCTCTCCCCCATTCCCCATTGTCTCATCTGCCAGCCCAGAGATCTCTTCCTCTTTAAAACCTTTTCTTTGCACAAAGGAATGTCTTCCTGGCTTCCTGCCCAAACCAAAATAGTGTGGGTCCTATTTATCTGTCTATGCTCAGATGGGAAAGTCAAAAGCTTCAATTTTAGGTGAGTCAATGCTCAGGCCAGGGCTCAGCGAATCACAAAAAAATACTTGCTTTCCTATTTCTTTTGAAACCGTTTGAGGTAAGGAGGAGAATATAGGGCATACTGAGAGATAAAAGCCACGGTTCTTTTAGTCATTCGGTCACACACGTCAAAAGGTTCCTGTGTGCTGGCTGCCCCTGAGTCCAGGAAGAGAATGGAGAGGGATGACTGAGCACGGCCTTAGCATGAGTGACGTCAGCTCACCCACAGGGCCTCAGCACCACGCTTCCCGGAACTGCCTTGGAAAACTTGGACATGGCAATGACTAGAACACTACCGCCCAACCGCTGAGCATTATACTTTACCTCCACAGTGGGATGCTTCTTGGCCCAAGTGCTATTTGCTGGGTCTGGAATTTTTCTGCTGCACCACTGAGGTCTCAGGGCCAAAAGGAGAACAAATACTCTAGAAAGAAAACTGACATTTGGTAAGTGCACCCTGTGTAGAAGCACAGGCCCTTAGTGCAATGACTTCTGCAAATGAGTTGGAACCCAAACATCAAAAGTCAAAGAGGACGTGTTGTCCAGGTAGAGTAGTCTATGAAGTTATGATTCAGCAATTGGGGTTTGCTAAGTAAACCATGGATCTTTTGTTCAACATGATATTTAGCAGTTCATCACTACCCAGCCATGCATTCATTCAACAAATATGGGGGTGACAAAAAAATGTATATACATCTTAAGAGATGTTATCTATGTATTACTTTTCAAAGTTGAATTGAATTACAGTAGCAATGTGTAGTGTGATGTTCCCTCAACCATGCTTCCGCTATTTTCTTTGACTGTCCTGCCTGTCGCATGGTGATGCTAGCATTCATTTGATTAATACCATCTTTTGAGCATGCACCATACTTGTGTGGTGTATACATTTTTTTGCTCCCCCCCCCCCCCACTTTCCCCCGCATTGACTGACCTAACATGTGACCAATACAGTGCCACATGCTGGGGTCAGAACAACAAACAAGAAGATATGGCTCCCACCCTTATTACTTAGCTAATTAGAGTATTTATAAGGAGGTTGTAATGGTACATTATTATGCTAAAAGTTAAAAAAAAAGATTCAAAATGTTATAACTAGCTTAAAACATGCCAAGAAAAAAGCATAATGGGGAAATATCTGAACTGTTAACAGTGGTTATATTTGGTGATAAGAGGGAAATATAGGCCTTTTAAGATGTAAAAGGATTGCCAGGCTCGGTGGCTCATCCTGTGATCCCACGCCTTTGGGAGGCTGAGGTGAGTGGATTGCCTGAGCCCGCGGGCTCGAGACCCGCCTGGGCAACTTGGCGAGACCTCATCTCTACGATAACTCAAAAAATCAGCCGGGCATGGTAGCGCGCGCCTGTAGTTCCAGCTACTTGGAAGGCTGAGGCGGAAGGATCACTGGAGCCCAGCAGGTGGAGGCTGCAGTGGCCGGGAGCGGCCACTGCACTCCAGTCTGGGCGACAGAGTGAGACTCCAACTCAAAAAA
>CAUYQG010284652.1:0-15355 GCA_963574415.1 Tarsius wallacei | reverse complement strand
TTTTATTTTTTGAGTAAGATTCTCATTCTGTTGCCAAGACTGTGGTTCAGTGTGACACTCATGGTCTCTTTAGCGTTGACCTGCTATGCTCAGACAATCTTTCTGACTCAGCCTTCCAAGTAGTAGGAATTACAGTCATGTGCCACCATGACCAGATAATTTTTTTAATTACTGTAGAGATGAGGTCAAAGCTATCCATGGGGTACCTATTATTGATTAGGGCCAGCAAATAGGACACAAATCATAGAGGAGGGAAATCCACTAGTGCAACCAAAATGGAGGAGAGCCAGTAAATGTGGTACTAAACTTAGAGGAGACACAGTCACTAGGGCACCCTCAATAAAGGAGAGTCAGTCACCAGGACACCCATTATAGAGGAGACCCAGTCACTGATGTATCTGTCACAAAGGAGACTCTAACCCAAGCACCCACCGCAAACAGAAGTCAGTCCTTTGGGCACTTATCACAGAAGAGGACTGATAACTGACACAGCAATTTTGAGGGAGGATCAATTATTGTACCATCCATCAAAAAGAGAGCTAGTCACTGGGATACCCAATTGGAGGAGGTCCTCTCACTAGGGCCCAACCTCAGAGGAGGCCCGGTCAATAAGGCACCCATTATGGAGGTGGCTAAGTCACTAGGAGCTCATCAAAGTGGTGGGTCTGTCACTGGGCCACCCATATGAAGGAAGACCAGAACCTGGGGCACAAATAACAAAGGAGGACAAATTACCGGGACAGCGATTTTGGAGGATGCCCAGCTAGTAAGCCACCCAGAAGATGGCTAGTCACTGCAGCACCTAACACAGAGGATGGCCAGTCATTAGGGCACCAATCACAGAGGAGACCAAGTCATTGTGCCACCCATTATGGAAGATGCCCAGTCTTTGTGATTCTAATTACAGAGGACAGCTATTCACTGTGTCTCCAATCATATATTCAGGTCAGGCCCTGAGGCATGATTCACAAGGAAGGACTAGTCACTGGGGTACACATTATGGAGGAAGCACAGTCACTGTGACACCAATCACAATGCAGAGTCAGGCAAAGAGGCACCCATTATGAAGAAGGCCCAGTGTGTGTGATACCCGTTACAGTGGAGGGTTTGTCACTCAATCAACCATTCTGGAGGATGTCAGACACTGGGTACAAATCACAGGTGAGACCCAGTCATAAGGGCGCCCATAATGAAGGAAGACAAGTCCCTGGTGCACCATTATGGAAAGACGTCTTATCACTTGGACCCAGATCAGAGAGGAAGGCCAGTCACTGGAACACTCTTCACAGAAAAGGGGCAGTTACTGTAGAAAGCATCACAGATGAGAATCAGTCACTTGGGCACATATTACATATGAGGGAAATACACTGGGACGCCCATCAAAGTAGAAAAAAAAATCACTGGGAGAGCAGTCAGTCACTGAGAAAGCCATCACAGATGGGAGCGAATTACTGGGGCAAACATCATAAAAAAAGAGCCAGTTCCTGAAGCACAGATCACAGAGAAGGATGAGTCACTATGGCACACATCACAGAGAATACTTAGTCACAGGACCAATTGTGAGGAGCTATGTCACTGGAACTCTGATCACAAAGGTCATCCTATGTAACTGGAACAGCCATGACAGAATAGAAAAATCAGTGTGGTACCCATCACAGAGGAGGATCAGTTACTGAGTCATTTTTCAAGGATTAGGGTTGGTGACTGGGTCGGTCATTACAATGGAGACCCAGTCACCGGGCCATCTATCACAGAGGACAGTCAGTCATTGGGACACCCATCCCAGAGGAGTTAGTCACTGAGGCCTCCATTACAAAGGAGGGCTAGCCACTGGAACAGCAATTGTGGAGAAGACCTAGTTACTGAAAGTCCCATTACCAAGAAAGGTCACTCACTGGGGCTCCCACTATGAAGAAAGCTCAGTAAATTGGACACCAGTCACACGTCCTCCTTCATGATGGGTCCTCCACTGTGATGGTGACCTACTGAGTTGTCTCTTCTGTGATAGGTGCCAAAATAAATGATTTTTCTCCTTGATGGGTGGCACAGTGGTTGACTCTCTTCTGTGATTGTTGCCCCAGTGAAAAGGCTTCCTCTGTGATGGGTGCCCCATAACCTGGCCCTTCACCGTAATGTGTATGCCAATGACTAGATCACATTTGTGATTGTTTGCCCAGTGACTGTCCTCAAAATGGGTGCCTCACTGATTTGCTCTATGTGCTGGGTGCTCTAGTGACTTGTCATTTTATGTGTGGGTACTCTGTTATTGTATGCCCCAGTTACTGACTCTCCTATGAGATGCATTTCTCAGTGACTATCTCTCCTCTGTCATAAATGACCTCTGAGACTGGTAATACTCTGTGATGGGTGTCTCAGTGTCTACCTGTCTTCTCTGGTAGGTGTCCTAGTGAACAGTCTTCATATGTTATTGGTGCACCAATGACTGCCTTTCCTCTGTGATTGGTGCCCCAATAACTGGCCCTCCTTAGTGTTGGTTGCCCCCATAGTAGACAACCAACACTGGGTGCCCCAGGGATTATTTCTCTTCTGTAATGGGTGCCTAAATGGTTGATGCTCCCTTGTGATTGATGTGATTTGTTGACCCTTCACCATAACTGTTAACCCAGTGACTATCCCTCATCTGTGAAGGTTGTCCAACTTACTGGCCCTCATCCATAATGAATTCCCAGTGACACACTCTAATCATTTATGGGTGCCACAGTGACTAGCCCTCCACTGTGTGTGTTTTAATTCTGAGTATCCCTCACAATGACTGGCTCTCCTGTGATCAGTGCCCAATCAGCTAGCCCTCCTCTCTTATAGGGTGCCTCGGTGACTGTTCTTCTGTGATAGGGCCCCTGTGACAGGTCCATCTCTGTGATGCGTGCCAAGTGCCTACATGCCCTCAGTGAAGGGTGAATTGTGAATGACTCTCCTATTTGATGATTGCTCCAGTTTTTGGCACTTCTTCATGATGGATGCTCCAATGACAGGCTCTGCTCTATTATTGGTGCCACAGTGACAAGACCTTCTCTGTCACGTGACTTAATGACTACAACGCCTCTCTTAAGGGTGCCTATAATTTGCCCACCTCTGTTATGGGTATGCTATTGACTGTCACATCTCTATTATGGGTGCCCCAGTTACCGCTTCACTTTTGTGATAGATATCCTAGTGAATAATCCTCCGTTATGATGGGTGCCACAGTGATTGGCTCTTCCTGTAGTGGATGGTCTAATGACTGGGCCTATTGTGTTAGAAGGTCCCCAGTGACAGATGCCCTTCTTTGAAGATAGATCAGTGACTGTACCGCCTCTGTGCTTAATACCTCACTGACTGTAATCTTCTATGATGGGTGCTCAAGTGAATTACCCACTTGTGATCAGTGCACAAGTGATTGATCCTCCTTCTCTTGTATGCTCCAGTGACTAGCCCTCCTCTGGGATAGGTGCCTCAATTAGAAGCCCTCCTCTGTTAATGGTGTCTCAGTGAATGGCTCTCCTCTGTGATGGATGCTGAGAGACTAGCCATGCTCTGTAATGGAAGCCACAGTGACTGGGCATTCTAATTGTTGCCCCAGTGATTGGCCATCCTCTATTATGAATGCCCAGTGACTGACTCTTCTCTGTAAATAATGATCCAATGACTGATCTTCTGCTGTGATGATGCCTCAGTGACTAGATTTTCTCTGTGATTGCTGCCCCAGTGACTCGGTCTCCTACAAAATGAATGTCCCATTGACTAGCTCTCCATTAAGAGTGTCTCCTCAATGATTTGTGCTCCAGTGATTGTCCTTTCTCCATAATGGGTGCCCTATTGACTTGCTTTTCTTTGTGATGAATGTCCCAATAATTGGCCCTCCTCAACTGTGTGTACAGTGATAATCTCTCATTTGTGATGGTTTTACCAGTGATTGGTACACCTTAGCAATGAGTGACACAGTGTTTGGTTCTGTTCTGTGATGACTGTCCCAGTGACTGGACTTACTCCAAAATGGGTGCCCCAGTGACAGGCCATCCTGTGTTATCAGTGCCACAATGGCAAGCCCTCCTTTTTGAGGATGTCTTAGTGATTAGCACTCCTCTCTGAGGGATGCCCCTATATGTGGCCCTCCTCTGTTATTGTTACTCCAATTACTGACCCTTCTCTCTTGTAGGTTCCCATGTTAGGGTCTCTCCTTTCTGATGGATATTCTAGTGATTGGTCCTCCTGTGTCATGCATGCCCCAGTGACTGCCTCTCTTCTATGATTGCTATCCTGGGATTGAAACTTCTCTGTGATGGGTATATCAGTGACTTCCCTCCCTTGTGTTTAGTGCCTCATTAAACCATTCCCTTCTGTAATGGGTGCCCCAGTGACTTACCCTCCCCTTTGATCCGTACCCCAGTGATTGACACTTTTTCCCTTGGGTGCTCTAGTGACTGATTCCCCTCTGGATTGGTGCCTCAGTTAGAAGTCATCTTCTGCGATGGATTGTCTTAGTGACAAGTTATCCTTTGTAATAGGTGCTGCAGTGACTTGTTCTCATTCTAATGGGTGCCCCAGTGAATGGCACTCCTCTGTAATGAATGGCTAGTGACTGGTCCTCTTCTGAGATATGTGCCTCAGTGAATGCGTTTCTTTTGTGGTAGGAGGCCCAGTGACAATTCATCCTCTGTGATGGGTGTAACGGTGACTTTGCCATCTCCATAATGGGTCTCCAAGTGACTGGGCTTTCTCTGTGACTGGTGCCCTAAAGCCTGGCCATCCTCTGTTATGGTGGCCCCAGTTACTAACCATTTTCTGGCTTGGTTATACTGGTAAATGGTCATGATCTAAATAGGTGCCACAATGACTAGTCCTCTTCCGTAATGGGTGTTTCAATTACAGGGCCTCCTACATGATGGGTGCTTCAGACACTGGCCCTCCTCTGTGATAGGTGTCCCAGTGATTGGACCTACTCCATATAAGTCCATGTTGTACTGGTAATACTTTGTGATCGATCCCTCTGTGACTCGGTACTCCAGTGACTAGTCCTCCTCTGTGATGGATGTTCCAGTAGCTGGCTCTCCTAAATAATTTGTGTCCCAGTGACTAGTGCTTTTTAATTATGGGCCCCCCAGTGAGTGGCATTCCTCTGTGATGAATATCACGGTGAGTGGCTCTTCTCTGTGATAGGTGGCCAAGTGACTAAGTTCTTTTAAAATTGTTTCCCCAATGAATGTTACTGTTCTGTGACAGAGTCTTTAGTTATTGGGCCTCCTCAATAATGGGCACCCCATTGACTAGTCCTCCTCTATGAGGGGTGTTCCAGTGAGTGGCCCTCCTCTGTGACCAATGTCCCATTTACTGATCCTCCTTAGTTATGCATACAACAGTTACTAGCTTTTCTCTCTGATCTCTGCCCCCGTAACTGGGTCTCCTACATAAGGGATTCCACAGTGACTGACTTTCCTCTATTATGGGTGCCTCAAGGACTGGGCCTCCTTATTGATTGCTAACCCAGTGACTGACTTTCCTCCATGATGGTTCTCCTAGTGCCAGGCACACATCTGTGATGGGTGTCGCAGTAACTGGACCTATCCCATAATGGGATCATCAGTGATTGGTCTCCATTCATTATCTGTGCCCCAATGACAGGAACTCCTCAGTGATTGGTAACCAGGTGACAGGCCCTCCACTATAATGATTGCCCCAGTGACTAGTTCTCCTCTGTGGTAGATGTCCCACTAACTGGGCCTCTGCCATAAGAGTGCCTCTGTGCCTGACCCTCCTTGTGATGAGTGTCTCACCAAACACACCTGTATAATATCTGTCCCATTAACTGTGCCTCTTCCATAATGTGTGCCCCATTGACTGGGCCTCCTCTGTGATATATGCCCTATTGCTGTCTCCCCTGTGTAATGGATGCCACAGTGATTGACCCTCCTCTCTAATAGTTACCTCAGTAACTAACACTCCTCTGTGATTGGTGCCCAAAGGACTAAACTTCCACTGTGATGGATGCCACAGTGACTAACTTCCTTTGTGATTGATGCCTCAGGGACTGTGCCTATTCTAAGGTTGGTGCCCAGTGTAGGGCCCTTCATATGTGATCTGTGCCCCAATGACTAATTTTCCTCTGTGATGGATGTCTCAGTGACTGAGTATCCTCCATTTTGGGATTCACAGTGACTTAACCTTATCCAAAATGTGTGGCCCTGGGATTTGTCCTCCTTTGTGTTGGGTGTTCCAGTTTCTAACCTCATCCATAGTGCTTGCCCAGTGCCTGATCCTTCTTTGAGAATGGCATTCCAGTGATTTGGCCTCCTCCAAAATAGGTGCTCCACTGATTAGGCCTCCTTCCTGATCGGTGCGGTGACTAAAACTCCTACAAATTGGGAGTCCCAGAGAAAAGCCCTCTGTGACAGATTCCTCAGTGACCGGGACTCTTTTTTTAACAGGTGCCCCAGTAACTTACCCTCTTCTGTGAGGGGTTCCTCTGTGACTGTCACAATTTTGTAATGTGTACCACATAACAGGCCATCCTCTATTATGTGTGATCCAGTGACTGTCCCTCCTTTTTGTTGGGTATCCAGTCCTTGCCATCCTCTGATGGGTGCCACTTTAACTGTCCATTTTATATTATGGCTGTGAAAATTACAGCCATTCTCTGTAATGGGTGCCTCAAAGACTGCATCTCCCTTGTGTTTGGTGCCTTACAGACTGGCCCTCTTCTGTTATTGGTACTCCCATTACTGACTAACATCTTTTATTTGGGCCCCAGTGACTGGCCCTCATCTGGCATTGGTTCTACAGTGACTGTCCTCTGCAATTGGTTTCACTGTAACTAACCTTCATCTGTGATCAGTTCTCCAGTGAACAGTTCCCCAGTCCTCTTCTGTGATGAGTGTCCCAGTGACTGGGTATACTCTGTGATGTGTGTCCAGGTGAATAGCACTTTTCTGCAATGAGTTTGCTAGTTACTGGTCCTCCTCCTAATGTGTGCCTTAGTGACTGCCTTTTTCTGATATGGGTGCTGATGTGATTGGCATTTCTCTGTGATAGGTGCAACAGTGACTGTGTCTCTTCTGTGATGACTGCACCAGTGACAATATATCTTCCATAATGGTTTCTTTAGTGACTTGCACTCCTCTGTGATGTGTTCACAGTGAATACACTTTGTGTGTGATGGGTGTCCCAGTGAATGACACTCTTATGTGATTTTTGCCCCAGTAACTTGCACTCTTGACAATTCCTTAGTAACTGACTCTCCTCTGTCATGAGTGCCTCCTTTGTAATTGCTGCCCCAGTGACTGGTCTCCTACATAATTTATTTATTGACTGTCCTTCCTTTGTTATGAATGTCCTAGTGCCTGGGAATCCTTGGTGATTAATGTCATAGTGACTGGCCCTCATCTATAATGTGTGTCCTAGTGACTCACCTTCCTCTGAGATGGCACCAATTAACTGGGTCTCCTCCACAATGGGTGCACCAGTGACTGGCCCTCTTCCATTATGGGTGTGGCTGTAACAGGTCCTCCTATTATGGGTGCCCCAGTGGCTTACCCTTCTCCATAAAGGTTGCCTTGGTGATTAGCCCTCCTCTGTGATAGGGGTCCCACATACTGGGCCTTCCCTATTATGTGTGACATGATGACACACCCTCTTTTGTTATGGGTGTTCCAGTGATTGTACCTCTTTCATAATGTGTTCATCAGTGACTGTCCATCCTCTGCCATTGGTGACCCAGTGATCCTAATGTATGATAGGTATCCCAGTGACTTTTCCTCCATTATGATGAGTGTCACAGGGGTTGGTCCTCCTCCATTTTTGGTACCCCAGTGAGGGGCCTTCTCTGTGATGGGTGTCCTAGTGACTGTCTTCATATATGATGAGATGCCCTGATATTAGCTTTCCTATGTGATGTGTGTTCTAGTTACTGGATCTTCTCCAAAATGGGTGTCCCAGTGACTACTCCACCTTTGGGATTGGTGCCCACTGAATGACTCTTCTCTGTGAAGTGTGTCCCAGTGATTGGGTCTCCTCCTTTATTGGTGCTCCATTGACTGGGCTTTCTTCATGATTTTTTGCCCCCGTGACTGGCCCTTCAAATTGGGTGCCTCAGTGAATAGCTCTCCTTTGTTATAGATGCCCCAGTGGCTGAGCATCCTTCTTGTTTGCTGTCCAACTCACTAGCTCTCCTGTGTGAGGGGTATGCCCATGACTGACATAACTCACTATATGAACCATGTCCTGGTAACAGGCCTCTTGTGTGATTGCTGTACCAGTGACTGGCTCTTCTCTTTGATGGGTGGCTCAGTGACAGTCACTCCTCCTCTGTGTTTAGTGCCTCATTGGATAGCACTCCTCTGTGATTGATGCTCTAAATACTAATTCTATTTTGTAATTGGTGTCCCAGTGACTGACCATTATCCTGGATGTGTGCCCCTGTGACTGGCTTTCAACTGTGATTGGTATCCCAGTGACTGGCCTCCTTTATGATGACTAGGCTTCCTTTGTGATTGGTTCCCCAGTAAGTAGTCTTCCTCAATGATGGGTGTCCCGGCGACAAGGCATCAAATGTGTTGGTTCCCCCAGGCGTGACTCTCCTTGTATTCAGTGCCTCAATAGTTGGCTTTCCTTCTGATGGGTGCCCCAGTGACTGTGCCTCCTCTGTACTGGATGCCTTGGGGACAGTCTTTCTTTTGTGATAGGTCACTCAGTCTCTTCTTTGATGGCAGTCCAGGAGACTAGCCCTCCACTGTAGAGTGTGCCCCAGTGATTTGGCATCCTCCTAAAGGGTGCTTCAGTGACAGTTCCTTCTCTATGAGGGATGTCCCAGTGACTGGATACTCAGTGTTAGTTGCATAAGTGACTGGGTCTCCTTCATAATGTGTGCTGCAGTGACTTGACTCTTTTTTGAAGGTTTCATCAGTGCCTGG
The DNA here is from genome assembly GCA_963574415.1 of Tarsius wallacei. Lineage (NCBI taxonomy): Eukaryota > Metazoa > Chordata > Mammalia > Primates > Tarsiidae > Tarsius > Tarsius wallacei. The sequence goes on along the minus strand of CAUYQG010284652.1, from coordinate 6,452 downwards.
TATTCTTCTTATGGGTGCACCAGTGACAGGACCCCTTTGTGATTGGTACCCAAGTGACAGGGCCTCCTCCATAATGGTTGCCCTCGTGACTTGCCATTCTCCATTATGGCAACTCCAGTCACTGAACCAACTCTGATTTTTCCACTGTGACTAACCCTCCAACATAAGTGTTATCCAGTGACTAGTCCTCCTGTGTGAGGTTTGTCCCATTATCTTGCCCTCCTTTATAAGGGGCGCCCTATAGACTAGCCATCCTCCAGTATGGATGCCATAATGAGTAGCACTCCGCTCTGTTGAATGTTCCAGTGACTAGCCCTCTTGTGGGAGGGTTGCCTCCATGACTGGACCGCCTATGAGATGGTGGCTCCAGTGACTGTTATGCCTGGGTTATGGGTACTGCAGAGATTGCCCCTCCTCTGTGATTGATACCATTGTGACTCCTTTCTTCAGGGATGTCTGTCCCAATGATTGACCCTAATTTGTGATGAATGCCCAGTCACCAAACCTCCTCTGTAATTGAATGCACAGTGACTGGTCCATTTATTTGGTTTCTTCTGTGATGCCAGAACCCATTGACTGGCCCTCCTTTGTGATGTGTGCCCAGTGACTACACTTCTTCTCTTTGGGGTCACCAGTGACAGGCCCTATCTGTAGTGATTGTCCCAGGTACTACTCTTCCTTCATCATGTGTGCCAATGTACCTAGCCCTCCTCTGAGTTGGGTGCTGCAGTTAATGGACCTCCTCCTAAGTGCTCCAGTGACTGGCTCCAGTGACTGACCCTCTTCTTTAATGGCTCTTCCCTGTGATAGGTGTCTCTGTGACAGTGCCTCTTGTATGATAGGCGTTCCAGTGAATAGCATTATCTGTGATGGGTACCAAACTGAAGATGCCACTTTTGTGATGGCTGTTCAAGTTACTGGCCCTTCTCTATTCAGAGTCCAAATAACTGAGCCTTTCCTAATGGGTGACCCAGTGACTGGACCTCCTCTGTGATGACTGTCTCAATGATTGGCCATTGTCTGTGATATGTGCTTCAGTGTTAGGGTCTCCTCTGATGGGTGATAGTGATTGGCTCTTCTTTCTTTTGTTTGTTCAGTAACTCACTCTCCTTTCTGATGAGTGCCCCAGTGAATATCCTTCTCCTGTTTTGTGCCCCAATGACTGGCCTCCTCCATTATATATGCCTTAGTGAACGACTCTCATCTGTGATGATTGTCACAATGACTGGTCATTTTCTTTGATAGGTTACTGACCCTCATCCATAATGAATATCTTATAGACTAACCCTCCCCTGTGATGGGTGCCTCAGTGTCTGGTTCTTCTTTGTGATGGCTGTGCCAGTAACTGACTTTGCTCTGTGATGGTTGCCCTTGTGATGGTGCCTCCTCTATAATGTGTACCCCATTGACTGGCGTTCCTCCATTATGGGTGCCTCAGTTACTTGGTGTCCTCTGTGATGGTGATCGCAGTGACCATCTCTAATTTATGATGAGTCCCAAGTGAGTTTCCTTTTTCTGTGATGTGTGCCCCAGTGACTTGTCTTCCTCTAAACTATGTATCACAGTGTCTGACACTCCTAGGTAATGGATCTCCCAAAGATTGGTCCTCCTATGGTTTGTTTGTCTCAGTGAGTGGGACTCCATCATAGCGCTTGGTCTCTGACCTGCCATCCTCCATTATGGGTGCCTTAGTGACTGGGTCTCCTCTATGATTGATGCCACAGTGACTGGCACTCATCCATTATGGTTTTACTAGTGACTTAGTCTCCTCTGTGATGGGAGTCCCATTTACTGGACATCCTTAATAATGCTTGCTACAGTGATTAGATATTCTTTTTAATGGGTGATCATGTGACTGGCCCTCATGTGTGATGTGTGCCCCAGTGACAAGACATACTACGTGCTGAGAGCCAGATGATTGGCCATTCTTTTTGATTCATGCCTTAGTGACAGTCTCTCAGACAAGTCACTGGGGCACACATCACAGAAAAAGGAAACTCACAGAAAAAGGAAACCTCTTCTGTGATGGGTATCCCAGTGACTAGCCCTCCTCTGAAATGTGTGTCTTTGTAACTGGCCCTCCTCTGTGATTGGTGTCACAGTGACTGCCCTTTTTTGTGATGGCTACCATCTTGACTAGTCCTAATATATGATTGTTGTCCCAATGACTAACCCATCTCTAAAGCTATTGCCTCAGTGAGTATCTCACCTCTGTGTAGAGTGACAATTGACTGACCCTCCTCCAAAATGTGTGCCCTAGTGACTAGCCCACCTCTATTAGTGGTGACCAGTGACTGACCCTCCTCTAAAATGTATGTCTCAGTGACAAATTCCCCTGCTCTATGATGGGCTCCTAAGTGACTGACCTTCCTCTGTGATAAGTGCCTCAGTGACTGACCCTCCTCCAGATTGGTGTTCCAATGAATGGCCCCCATCCTTAGGGGTGGCCATTCTTTCTCTTTCTCCCTAAGTAGTGCCCAGTTACAGTTCCTCCTCTTTAATGGTTTTGTTTTAGTGATTGGCCTCCAGTTTGATTGCTATTCCAATGATAAATTTTCATATATGATGGAATACACAATGGCCAGTCCTCCTGTGTGATGGGTGTCAAAGTAAGAAGGCCTCCTTCATAATGAGTGCTTCATTGATGCAGCATCCTCTGTGATTATTGCTCAATGTTTTGCTCTCCTCAAAATAGGGTGCCCCATCGACTAACCCTCATCTGTCATGGGTATTCCAGTACAATATTTGCTGTTCAGTTGACTAGGTCTCCTCAGTGTCAGAGCCCAAGTTACTGGCTGTCATTTGTGATGACCCTTTCAGTGACTTGGTCTCCTCTATAGTGGGTGTCCCAGTGACTGGCCCTTCACGTGGGTTTCCCAGTGACTGGCCATCCAGTGATTTTTTCCTCCTTTACTATGGGTACCAGACTGAATTTGCCTCCTCTGTGATGATTACCTCAGTTACTGGTACTCTTCAGTGATGCAAACCCAAGTGATTGAGACCCTCCTTATGGGTGATCCAGTGACTGGCCCTTCTCTATGATGTGTGCCTCAGTGATTGCCTATACTTTATGATGGGTTCTCCAGTGGATGACACTCCTCTGTTTTGGATATCTCAGTGACTGAATCTCCTCTTTTATGGGTGCTCATGTGGGTAACCTTCTGTGATGTGTGCCTCAGTGACTGGCCCTCTTCTATGATTTGTGACCCACTGTCTGACTGTGCTCTGTGATGGGTGTCCCAGTGACAAAATTTTTTGTAAGATTTTTTAAGTGACTGGACTTCCTATATAATGAGTATATTATTGTCTGGCCATCCCCCATATCACGTGCCTCAGGGACTGGGTCTTTTGTATGATTGGTGTCCTAGTGACTGGCGATCTTCCGTAGTGTTGTCCCAGTGACTAGCCCTCTTCTTCTGTGATGGGTGCCACCCTTCCTGAGTCTTATCAATAATGGGTGCCCCAGTAACTAGCTCTCATTTGTGATGGGTGTTGTCATGACAGGCACTCCTCTGCAATGGGCGCCCCAGTGACTGGTCTTTCTTCATAATTTGTGACACAATGACTGGCCAACCCCTGAGATGAGTGTCAGAATGACTGGTTTTGCTCTGTAATAATTGCCCTAGTGAATGCCTTCCTCTTTGTTGGGTGTCCTTGTGACCAGCAATCCTGTGTGATGGAAGCCCCAGTAACCCAGTAACCCAATGACTGGTCTTCTCCACATTTTTGCTTCAGTGACTGAACATCTTTAATAATGGGTGCCCCTGTGATTGGGTCACCTCTGAGATTGATGCCCAGTTACTGACCATCCTCCATAATGGTTGCCTCTTTTGAGGAGCTCTCCTGTGTGATGGATGCCACATTTCCTGGGCTTCCTTCATACTTGATGCCCCATTGACTGGCCCTCCATTCTAATGTGTCCCCATGATTGGGCATCCTCAATTATGTTTGTTCCTGTGATTTGTACTTGCTTTTGATGGTTCCTCATTGACTGGCCTTCAAACATGATGTATTCCCCACTGACTAGCCCTCCTCTGTGGTGGGTGTCACTGTGACTTGGCCTCCTTCATGATGGGTACTGCAGTTTCCATTCTGCGATTGGAGCTCCTATAACAGACCATCTTATTTAGTGGAGCTGAAGTGACTGTCCCTCATAGTGATAGGTTCTTCTCTGTGACAAGCCCTTTTCAGTGAATAAAGTCCTAGAAACTGATCCTCCTATGTGTTGAGTACAAGATTGCCTTGGTATCACCTATGAGGTCTAGCCAGGTTACTGAGCCCATTGTGTCATTGCTACTGAAACCCCAGTGATTTCTGGATTGGTGCCTTGATAAATTGCCCCATCTGTAATGTGTGCCTCAGTGACAGGTACTCCTCTCTGATGGGTGCCCCAGTGACTGTTCCTCAGTGATGATTGGTGACCTAGAGACTTGATATTTTCTGTAATGTGTGTCCCAGTGACAGGGCCAATTTCATCATTGCTGCTCCAGTGACTTGCCTTAATATATGACAAATGCCCAGTGACACATCCTCATTTGTGATGGGTGCCATAGAGACTTAATCTCCACCATTTTGGGTGCTCCAATGACTAAGCATACTCTGTAATGAGTACCCTAGTGAGCTTGAAATACAGTGACCCATTGACTTGCCCTTCTTTCAAAAAGTTCTAATAACTGGGTCTCATTTATTATTGGTGTCTCAGTGACTAACCCTTCTCTGTGCTGTGTGCCCCAGTGACTGGACATTTTCTATATTGGTTACATCATGGCCTTGTCCATACACATGATGGGGACCCCAGTACCTGGTCCTCCTCTGAGATGGGTGCCCCACTCACATGCTCTAATCTGTGATGTGTGCTTCAGGGACAATTCTTCTTTCTAATGAAAGTCCCACTCACTGATTCTCCTCTGTGATGGGTAAAACAATGCCTGACTCACCTCTATGATGAATGCCCCAATGATTTATCTCCATTTCTTGAATGGTTCAGTGTACTCCATAATGGGTTCTTTAGTGACTGGCTCTCTTACATTATGGGTGCTCCAGTGACTAGGCCCTTTTTGTTATTGGTGCCCCAGTTAATGGAGCTCCACCACAATGGTTGAACTAGTGACAGATCTTCCTCAAGGATGGGTGTTCCACTTATGAGGACTCTTGAATAATGGGTGCACCAGTTAGTATCCCTCCTTTGGGATGGGTGTCTGTGTATTTGGCCATCCTGTGTGATTGGTGCTCAATGACTGGTCCTCCTCTGTAATAGGTAACCCAGTGACTGCCCTTCTCATGATGTGTGCCTCACTTACTGGGTCTCTGCTGTGATGGTTTCACAAGACAAGCTCTCTTTCTGATGGGTGTCCCAGTGACAAAACCTCCTCTTTGATGGGTGCCCTTGAACTGACCATCGTCTGTGTAGGGTGTCACAGTGGCTGGTCATGCTCTGGATGTGAATTCCAGTGACTGTTAATCCTCTGTGGTTGGTGCCTTATTTACTGATCATTCTGTGTAATTCCTGCCCAGGTAATTGACACTTCCCTGTGACGGTAGTCTCAATGACTAGCCCTCTTCCAAAATTGATGCCCATGTGACTAGCCCACCATTGTGATGGGTGACAAAAGATTTGTCTTCTTTAAAATGGGTGCCCAGAGACCTCCCTGCAGTCTTCTGTGATGGGTTCATCAGTGACTGGCATTCCTCTTTGAATGATGCCAAAGTGACTGGGCATCCTCCATATTGGTGCCACAGTGACTGGTCAACCTTGATTATGGTTGACTCACTGATGAGTCCTTCTCTGTGATTGGTGTTCAGTGATTGGGCCTCTTCCTTAATGGTTGCCCCAGGGAATAGTTCTCCTTTGTGATGGTTGTCCCAGATACTGGGTCTCCTACAGAGTAGGTTCCCATTTACTGATTCTTCTTTGTGATGGGTGTCCATATGATTGGGCAACCTCTATAATGTGTGCCCCAGTGACTGTATTTCCCCTGTGATTGGTACCCCAGTGACAGGCCTTCATTTATTATGGCTGTTCTAGTGAAAAGATCACTTCTCTGATAGGTGTCAGTGTGATTTGTCCTCCTTAATGATGGGTGACTGAACCTCCTCTGAAATTGATTTCCCAGAGAGTGACTCTCTGCTAAATAGGCTGCCCTATTGACTAGCCCTCCTGTGTGATGGATATTTCAGTAATTTGTGTCCCAGTGACTTGCCTTCATTTCATTTCCTGTCCCAGTGACTGACTTACCCTATTCTGTGATGGATGTCCCAGTGATGGACTCTCCTCTGTGACAAATCCCCAGTCATTTGTAATCCTGTAATTTGGATTCTGCAATAACTGCCACTCTTATGGGATGGGTTCAACTATAATTGACTCTCTTCTGTAAAAAATGCCCCAGGGACTGAGCCTCTTCTCTGATGGGTACCATGCTGAATTTACCTCTCTGTGATGGCTGCCTCAGTCA
>CAUYQG010284645.1:0-11838 GCA_963574415.1 Tarsius wallacei | reverse complement strand
TGGAGTCTCACTCTGTCGCCCAGACTGGAGTGCAGTGGCCGCTCCCGGCCACCGCAACCTCGACCTGCTGGGCTCCGGCGATCCTTCCGCCTCAGCCTTCCAAGTAGCTGGAACTACAGGCGCGCGCTACCATGCCTGGCTGATTTTTTTTTTTATTTATTGTAGAGATGAGGTCTCGCCAAGTTGCCCAGGCGGGTCTCGAACCCGCGGGCTCAGTCAATCCACGCACCTCAGCCTCCCAAAGGCGTGGGAATACAGGCTGAGCCACCGAGTCCGGCCTATTTATCTTTTATTTACTTTATTTAGAATTGCTGTTAAATTGTATTTCTTTGAATTCAAGTGAGATTGGACAGGTCTTTCAAGAGTTTATTGATCATTCTTAAAATTTTGTAACTACCTGTTTATGTTCTTTGCCATCTCTCTGTGATATTGCTATTGTTTTTCTTACTGACTTGTAAGACACACACATATATATGTATGTGAATATATGTATATATATGTGCATGCAAACACATCCATATGCATACACATATATGTATCCTTTGCCAGTTATTAAAATACATCTTCTACCTACTTTTTAGTTTACAGAACTTTTATATTCTATATATGAAAAGTTATTGATATGTTATTTTGTGTTATTAGATGCTTTTATATTTTGAAGTACTTTCACTCAAATTCAAATACTCACCTATATTGTTTTCAAGTTACTTATATGTGTACAATTTTTGCACATAATCTACCTGAAATTAATTCTGGTGCTTTCTGTGAGATGAGGATATAACTTGAGGGTTTTGTTCCTCTTTGACTGGCAATTTTCCTGGGATGCATTCCCATCTATATTGATAATTTAAGTGTGATAAAACTGTATATATATAATCAAAGCTGTTTGAGGGCCACCACCCATTCCATTCAAATGTTTGCATTTAAATTCTTTCTAGTAAATGAAACTGTAAAATCATTTTTCTATTTCATCACCACTAGGACTGAAAGACTTCTGCGATCAGTGTGACAGACAAACATATCTTATTGTTTAAGGATTGGGTCAAGTTGTATTGCTGATTATAGATGTGATAAGACAGCTGCAAAAACTTACTGGATCTCGGGATTGGTGTTGGTGGCAAAGGGGTTGAGATTAGGACAGGAGATTTTATTTTAAAGTAACCAGAGAAGCCAAGAGCCAAGAGGGTTAATCAAATAAAAATCTGCAGGAGAAAGTCAAAGCCCGGATACTGACAAGAGCACTTATAAATTAAAGTTTGAAGAGATCAGACTAAGCTTGAGCTCATCTTCACAGAACAAGGAGCCAAAGCACATGAAAAGGGGGAAGATGGAACACAGAGGCGGAGGAGCAGGAGTCTCGGGCTCATCTTCTGGGCTAGCACGTGGACAATGCACGGGTGGAGAGAGTGGGTCAAAGTCAAGGAACACAAATTTATTTGGGCACCTTGTTTGCAGAAACTTAAATATAGTTTGTATTTATTTTCCCTAGACATAGAAAATTTACAATGGAAAACTGACTTGGATAATTTAAATTCCCTTCTTTTTGACTGGTACATAGGTAGAGTGTTGGCTGAAATAAACAGAGGTGAATACCTGCCTTACCTTCTTCCCTTGCAGTGCCAGGAATCCGTTCAAGTGGAATGAAGAGAAACTGAAGCAGCTCATTTGCCACGAGCGTGCTAGTATTGAAAACGTGAGAGTTTTCAATTGTGGAAAACAGGTCAATTTGACCAAGCAGCATTGTCAAAAGAACACTTTCCCTAACCAAGATATAGCGAGGAAGGGGCTGTAACACAATGATAGAAAAACTTGCCAGTGTATAATTTCTAATGCAGTTTTGATGGGCCACTGGTATGGCACACAACTGACTAGTCCCACAAGGCCACCACACTGCACGTTCCTCACAGAACATTTCTAGGACTAATGTGTAGCAGCTAGAAATATGGCCCTTGGGGTGAGTTGCTAAAAGCTTGAGTGTAGCAATGCCAATAACTAGCTGTGTGATCTTAAGTTCCCTAACCTCTCTGAGCTTCCTACTATGGTCCTAATAATTGTATTCATCTCACAAGGTTGTTGCAACAACTAATTAAGAAAATGTATGTGAACTATATACAGGCCTTATATATGAGTAGGTTTCAAATAAATATTAGCCTGTGCAAGCAGTAGAACTAAACCTGAGTTCAAACACCAGCTCCGCTATTTACTCCTTGTTACCTCATCCCTGTATGCCTCCTCCATAAAACGGCCATACTAATACAGTGACATCTATTCCATAAGGCTGTTGTGAATACGAAATTTCACTTGGAACAATGCCTGTCTCTGTAAAGATTAGCTGTTGTTATTGCCTTCGTATTAGTATCCAGAATGTAAAGCGAAAAATTCTTAGGTCAAAAGTCAATAAACAACTGAAAGCATGAAATAAGGGGATGTTTCTTTTCCTTTGGAAATCTACTATAACGAAAGCTGATTTTCTGAGTTGATTTTCCCCTCCTTAATGGAAAATCCACATTGCAATGAAATGGATTCCTGTGGCAATGCTAGAGGCATCCAGCATGTAATCACAGACAAGGCAGCACCTCTGAAACAGCTGGGATGACACTTGCAAGGCTCTGCTGAGTTCATTCAGAGGGCACAGGATGTCTTTCCTCCAGACTGTGACAGCAGGCATTCTCTCTCAGCTGCTTTCTTAGGGATCCTGTGGGTGATTTTAAAGCCAGCAGCCAGGATTCCTCTCTGGCTATGATAAGAATCCCAAGGAGACCTTAGGTGTCCTGATTCCCAGGGCCATACATCTTGACCCACTCATGATTTTATTTTTAAATTATTTCATTCATCCATCAAGCATTCATTTTTGAGTACCCAGGTTAGGGGCTAAGTGTATAGTGGTGAACAAGACAAATTAGGTCCCTGATTTATTAAGCTTACATTCTAGTGGGAGACTCAAGCATTAATCAGGTAACCACACAGGTAACTATGTCATTACAAATTGTGGTTTACAAGGGAGGACCTAACAAGAATGGAATTAACTTTTTGGAGGTTGAGTCCCTTATAGTACACTCAGAATTTGTGTGTTCCTCCAGATCAAATGGTCAACCAAAGTTTTTATCTGGAAGCTTTGAGAAGGTTACAGCATGATTTGCTGAAGAAAGGTTTCAAGTTGTGGCAAACAGGTGACCGATTTTTTCTACCACAACAACACATCTGCCCACATCACACTGAGTGTTCAGCAGTTTTTGACCAAAAACGGCATGATCCCCATGCCTCACCCTCCCTATTTACCCCATATTGTCTTGAGTGACTTTTTGTTTGTTTCCCCAGATGGAAAATTTCTTCAAAGCAAAATGTTTTGCCAATGTGGAAGAGATGAAACAAAAAACGGCAGAAGCACTAAAAGGTATCAAAATTAATGGGTTCAAAATCTGTTTTGAATGGTGGAAAAAGTGTCTTGGTAGATGTATTGCATCAAACGGAGAGTACTTTGAAGGTGACTGAAGTTTAAAGATGTAAGAATAAATACACAATTTTTTATAAATAAAATCTAGTTTTGGGGCATTCCCCCCCATTTGTCTGTAACACAATTGCAAAGAGGAGAATCAATTACATGGATCTGCAGAGGAAGACCATGAGGAAGGAGGACTTAAACTGATATGAAGCATGAAATATAAGAAACAACACCAGTTTTGAGTGTAAAATCTTCATGAACATCAACTTGGAAAGCAGCCACAAGAATGAAGAAAATCCTGATATTGCCCACCAGAATTATTGGTGAGCACCATGCTGGCCAATACAAGATGTCCTAAGTTTACCAGCTCTTCTTTAAAAGAGACAAAAATGAAAGTAACTATCAGTCTAGTCCTATCTACCACAAGGAAGGAAGGCAAGGTGGGTGGTCATGGACCATTTTTCATGAGCCATTCCTCCTACAGCACCTACTGTGTGCCTCATGGAATGGCTGCTGTTAGGAGAACAACAAGCACAAAACTCTGTCTACGTAAAAGTCAGAAGCCTTGTTGTTTGAGAGAATGAAGGCTAGGGGTTATAAGGTGGATGGGATGGTCCCTATAACTTGCAGAGGAGCAGTCTCGGGGGAAGGAAAAACAATGGAATCTCAAATTCCTGCATAATCTTCACAGAAGTTGAGATGTTTCTCTCAAGCCTTCTTCCTTCTACCAGTTTAAATCCAGCCCATTCCCAAAAGCCAATTCAAGACTGGCCTAGTTCCGCGAAACTTCCCTATATCCCAGAGCATGTCATCTTTGCCACAGTATCATCCTTCCACCACACTGTGCTGCATTGTTCTCAAGTCACTTAGTGAATTATTTTCTTGCCCACTCAATAAGATGATATACTCCTCAAGGACTAAGACTATTCCTTTACTTCTTTTGTATTTCCCACAGTGTTCAGTTTAGTATTGTGCCCACTCTAGGTACTTAACATATCAATGCCTTTTGGATAAATGAATGATTTAATTAATCCATATATCTGTGAGATTTCAGTAGGTGGGGGGATAAAAGGAAGTGCTCTGAGTATAACAAAATTGAGCCATCCCTGGCTGGGGATGGATAGTCATCTTTAGGAAAGTGTTTAATACTGTCTGTTGGTTCTTATTTAAACAGAGGGCATAGGGTCTTATATCTGGAGATTTTCATCTGTCTAGGGTAATTGAAGGGTATCTCTACCTAGTGACAAGTGATGGTCTATAAAAACCTTTAAAGCCCTTTCCTTTTCTAATTCTGATTCTGTGAATTCTGTTTGTTACCATCTCAATCCAGAGAGGTTATGGTGTGAATGTTACCCAGTCCTTAGAGCAGTCCCTGGGCCGTCTCCTTGAAAGATACTCCAGACATTCCAGACCCCTCAAAGCTCTGGAATCAAACTCTGCCACCACCACGACCACCACCACCAAACAAAGCATATTCCAGGGACCACCAGGGTTCAGCTGTTGCTTTAGTCTCACTAATACTGGGCTTTTATACCCAAGTGGGGAAGAGAGAGGACTGCTGCTTTAAACTATTTGCTTAAAAACAAAACAAGGAAGATTTAGCCCAGAGTGCAGTGCTGTTTTACTTTCTTCCTGTCTTAATGGAGGTACTGCATGAGGTAATCTTTTTAGAAAGTCTTGGAGGGTTAGAGTAATTTTATTGTACGTTTATTATTATTCTCATTTAGAAGACTCGGCTCTTTTATTCCCAGTTAGGATTAAAGGACTTCTTTCTATTTACTTCTAACAAGCTTTAATAAAAAACATAGGAACATAAAACTTGCTGCTCTAAAGGCGCCAACAGCCCATCAAATCTGATGTCACTGGCTCAGAAGACACCGAAACAAAAGGCCAGGCTCTGCCAAGCCCGTTGTCTCCCGCAGGCCAGCAGCAGCAAGGCCGCCGGACAGGAAGGTCTGAGCCTCCACGCATAAAGCATCCATCACTTCCTGGACTGGCTCCAGCACAAAGGGCTCGGTTTTCTCCTGTTAGGCAGCACGGTATGCCCTCTTACAAACCCCTTGTCACACTCCATGACCTCCTCAGTTGGTGTGGTCTTTGTTTCCTGATCTCATTTCAAAATGACTCAGCTGGCACAGCATTGAAGCCCAGCCGAGTTTTCATTTTAAAAGTTGCCCCTCTCTTGAAAGCCTTCGATGAGTTTTCTGTTAGGTGCCATGCTTTAAAGTTATATGCAGACACTGTTTTCATATATATTGTGCACCTGTAGACAGGAAAAAAAATACTATAGCCTTCCCACAAAGAAATGGAACTGTATTTTCCCAGGACAGGTCCTACTAGCTAAACTGTTGGGAATTATTTTACTCCCTTTGGCTTTTCCAGTCCCACCTAGCAACATCTCCATTCTGACTGGCCCCCCTCGACCCCAAAACCCCCGTCGAAGTTCAGTGAAATCAATTCACTGATAAAGGAAGAAAGTATTTGGAGACAGATTTCCCCACGCAGCAGTCCTGGCAGCATAAATCACAGGAAACCATAGCAAGGGGCAGTGAAAAACCCAGTGAGCTCCTTAGTCCATTATGCATTCTGTCTGCAATAATGAGCCCTAATTTATTCTTAGCTACATTGCTCTTTGGTAGGGATGCCCTAATCTCACTCTGAGCGTTTCAGAATCCTTTTCTGTTGTTTTTCTTGCCTTTAAACCAGGGAATCTGGCTTATTCTCTATCTGTTGAGTTGTCAATGTACTCAAACATTTCCCTCTACATCACCATCTGTTCTACCTTGAATTTTTTACCTCTTCACACTACCTCAGCCTTAGCCTGCTCTGTTGGCTTGCTCAGTGATCTCTAATTTCTCCTCTGCCTTTATGTCTGGTTGCTTATGTTTTGGGGCAGACAATAGAGGTGATATAGGCCATTATTCATGAGTAGCTTCAAGGGTAACGTGAGAAATGCCTCATCTCCTGACCCCTCTTAGCATAAGAATTGCTGATAAAATTCTGAACTGAAAAGAGAAGTTCTGAGAAAAATATCAGAGAGCTACTCACTCTGGAGCAGCTTCCTGGAGAAAGGACCTGGCGTGGGGGTGTGAGGGTCAGAGGGTGACCTAAAAATTAAAAACTAAATAAAATATAAAATAAAATTAAAATGCTTCACACAAAGAAGGATATTGACTATAATTAAGACCGCCAATTCACTACCATCCATAACAGCATCTGGGAATGGCAACACAAATTCAAAAGGAGAGTAAGGCACTATGATAACCAACACTTTAATGAGTCGATCTCCAAACCTTATAGACTAGGGGTCTTTCACAGGCAGCCAAGTGGACCCTTTCGGTTTCCCTCTCCTCGTTTTTACTCAGTTCAGCCTCAGAGGAGCAGTGACACAGCAGAAGGTGTGCAGTAGGGAGGAGGAGTCTAAACCATCTACTGGCGACCTAATCACTCTCTAAATATTCTAGGAACTTTGTCACTAAGAGAAGCGTGAAGCCCCAGTGAAATGCCTGAAACAATGGTTCTTGGAGAAACTTTATCCCACAATTACTCTTCGCATAGTAAAAGCCTTGGTCTCTGCAGACACCGAAAAAAACTAAGAAACCTTATTTCCCATTCTCCCCAGGTCATCTTTTCCGGTGCTGAAGTTTCAACTTCCATCTACTTCACTGATATAGTTCATTCATATTCCTTTTTCCAGAACATCAGGCAAATATTTCCAAAGACCTACTAGACTTCTTCCAGTGGCCCCCAGGAAATGAAAACTCATCATGGCTAAACAAAAGAACTCCTCATCAGTGTCCTTTCCTCCCGCACAGTGTCTAACTCCAAAAGATCTCATCAATCTATGTCACTTTTCCAGTGCCTTCACTGTGGTCTTGTGTGTTCTCAGTTTCTCTTGCCTAGACAGTACTAGCACCTAAAGTCTGTTTTCAGTAATCACATTCTCCAGTCCTTCTCCCCATAAACAACAGAGTGCTCTCTTTAAAAAATGAACGTGGCGGCCGGCGGTGGCTCAGTCTGTAATCGCAGCACTTTGGAAGGCTGAGGTGAGAGGATTGCCTGAGCCTGAGAGTTTGAGACCAGACTGGGCAACTCGGTGAGACTTTGTCCCTACAATAAGTCACAAAAACTAACCAGGCATGGTGGCACGCTTTGGAAGGCTGGGGCGAGAGGATTGCCTGAGCCCAGTAGGTCAAGGCTACGGTGGCCCTGAAAGTGCCACTGTGCTCTAGCCTGAGCGACAAGAGTGAGACTCAAACTCAAAAAAAAAAAAAAAAAGAACGTGTCATTTTTTTGTTTAAAATCATGCGATGCAACACAAATCAATAAGGGTACCCAATCTCAAACCAGGCAAAGTGGGGACCAAAGGGAGACCCAAACTTAACCTGTATGATGTCCACTTATATACCTAATCCTGAATTGTACCCCACATCTTTAAAATAAAATATAAAACGATAAAACAATAAATAAATAAAATACATGTGATGCTATTCTGTTGCTTTCAAGACAAATGTCCATCCCCTTAGCATGAGCATGGCATGCAAATTCCTCCACAAGCTGATTCCTGCCCACTTTCTCAGACAACTCCTGCCAAAGCCTCAGACTCTCACTGGGCTTTAGCCCTGAGTGTGTCGGGTTCTCTCAATTCTTTCCTCTGTAGACACCATTCCCCCATTTGTAATGTCCTTCCCTCCTCTGGCCTTTTGTCTAGATAATACTGACTCATCAATCAGAACTCAGCTCAAGAATAACTTTGCCAAACCTCCCTGGCACTTAAGTGCGTCCTTCCTTATGCACACCAAAGCACCTTGCTTTCATTATTCACCTGAATAAAATATTCATTAAATGCCTGCACATTTTATTTTTCTATACCTCTGTCTTACTGCATGTGAGCTCACCGAGTACAAACACTGTACTACTCTCGTATTTTAGTGTCCCTCATGCCTAACGCAGTGCCCAGCCCAGAGTAGGTGCCTCTATGGAAATTGAGTGAATATATGGGGCATATATAGGCCCAGGATTAAAGCCAGTGGTCCACTCTTTCCTCAGAAGAATTTATCCTTCTGGTTTTTCTCCCAGACCTTGAAAAACAGCACAGTGCATTAATATGAGCACTTCCTTTGTGTCAGAAAACCTAGGTTCTAGGCCAGGTCTGTCATCAGGAATGTGTGAGATCTGGAGCAAAGCACCAAAAAACAACCAACATATGTTCAACGTTGATTATGTGACAGATTCCCTGCTAAGCATGCTATGTGCATGATCTTATTTTTTCCTCACAGTTACCTGAAGCGAGAGATATTAATACCATGCACATTTTGCAGATGAAGAATTTGAGTAACTCAAATCCATATTTAATGTTGCCTTCCTTCACATGTGCTATGAAGAGATCAGACAAGACATGATATGTAACAGAGCTTTGTAAATGATAGAGACCTTACACAAACAGAAGTCGCCATAACTAGAGAATGTGATGAAGATTGTGTACATGTAATTGATGCTTTGGGATTATAGTGAAATAAAAGAAATAAAGATTGTACAAGATGAAGATCCACCTTACACATCTGAATTAAGCAAATCTCCAAAGTATATGATAAAATCATGGGCCCAGGAACTCAATGTGTCCAAACCCTTCACATTTCGCAATGGAGAAAAACAACATGCAGAAGTCTACACAGCTAATTTGTAAAAACCCAGGACTCCTTAGCCAATGCCATACTATTTGTCTGCCCCACCTTGTAGAAAGAGAATATGAAGTTCAGAGAGAGGGCTGATAAAACTGAATGTTCAATTCAGAGAGCACCTGAGTATTTCAGAACCAACACTAAACTCAATATATGTTCCTGACTTCTCCCAGACATCTTGAATGACTTCATCGGTCTTTACCAGGCATCCAACTAATACCACATCCAACAGGGCCAACACATAAAAAACAGAAACAACACTTATCTGGAAAATTGAGCTTAATGAGAAGCATTAGGATGCAATAGAAGAAATAAAGACATTTGAACCAAATACATGTGGGTGGAAATACTAACTCTACCACTTATAGACTCTTGGGAAATCAAGCAAACCACTTTTCTGAGCTTTGGTTTTCTCACCTCTAAAATGAACAAAATGATACCCCATCATTGATGGAATAAAATATTTGCCACTGTGTTCAATAAATGTTGGCTTCTCTTCTATTCATTAAGAGGTGGTGATTAACATATGAGTCTTGACTAATTTGCCAGACCACAATATAATTTTATTTTTATTACTTTTAAGAAGCGACAATGTTTGCCTGGCATAACTACCTATAAATGCAGACGTATCAAGGACATGAAATATGTTTCTCCTTTTTCTTATCACAAGTATCAAGTCTACATTCGGCCAATATGAAAGTGCCAAGAACAACCTTACTGAATGATAGATTTCATGTGTGGTTCACTGATGCTAAGTTCTCCTACATGATTCTCTCAGAAGTCTAAAAAGGATAATCAAATGTGGTTAAGAAAAATTAACAACAGTTTAATACCCTTTGATGCCAGATCCTACTGGATGTAGTGAATATGAGTCTGGGCTCTAAAATCAGATTGGCATGAATTCAAATTTCACTCCAGTGTATACTAGCTGTCTGGACTTGGGTAAGTTACTTTTCTTTAGATGTGGAATTTTCTTATCTGTAAAATGGGCAGAATAACAGAACTTTCTTTAAAGACATATGGTGAGAATTAAGTAAATTAACGCATACAAAGTAGTTAGCACCAGGCCTGATGCATGGTAAGTGCTTAATAAATGCAAGCTATTGTAAATACCTACTTTAGATGCATTAAGTGGGGAAAGAAAACATCAAAATTAAAGAAGCATAAACCTGATCTTACTGAAAGTGTTCTGTTTTTGTTATACTTAGTTCTGCTAATTTGATAACTGGTACACAAGACTAGTGGTGCTTTGTATGGGGAGTGTTCAAGAGGGTAACTTGTTTACATTTCCTTCCATAGTTCTCAAATGCCATCATTTGCCTGGGAAACTCCTGAACCCTAGTCTTCTTTCATCCATTAAGAAGTCCTTAAAATGCTTCCTAATGCTACTGACTCCCCAATCCATGAACATTCCTGGAATCACCAAGGAAAAATGGCAATTTGTCCCAAGCATGCCTTATCTAAAGTCTACTAAATGCATCTGAGAATCTATCAATGCACTTTCCTTTTGTAGCCGTACATATTTGGACAATGCCCACTACTTTTTATTTAATGCAGCTGTAGATCTGTGGAAATAGCCCTCGAATTGGCATTGGGAGTTCAATACAGGGTCTTTGCTCACTTTAACTTTGGTGCAGGTGCTTTATCTCACGGAGTCTCTTTTTCCTGATATGAAAATGGATATAATAACATTCATGTGATGAAATATTATTCAGTTCTAAAAAAATGATTGATCAAGTCAGGAAAAGACATGGGTTCTTAAATGCATATTGCTAGGTGAAAGAAGTCAATTGAAAAGGCTACATACTGTACTATTCTGGCTATGTGACATTCTGGAAAAGACAAAACTATAGAGACCATAAAAGATCAGTGGTTGCCAGTGTTTAGAGGAGAGGGAAGGATGAATAGGCAGAGCATGGAAGATTTTTAAGGCAGTGAAACTATTCTTTATGAGACTATAATGGTGAGTACCCACCATTATACATTTGTGAAAACCTATAGAATATATAACATCAAGAATGAACTCTAAGGTAAACCATGAACTTTGGATGATAACGATGTGTCAGTGTAGATTGATTGTAATAAATGCACCATTTATGTGGAGGATGTTGAATTGTGGGGCAGTGTGTGCACGTGTGGGGGCAGAGTGTGTATGGGAACTCTCTGTACTTTCTACTCAGTTTCGCTGTGAATCTAAAAGTACTCTTAAAAATAAAACCTATTTCAAAAAATGTATATAATATCACAGGGTGCTATGATGAAAATGAAAGTGAACAAAGCATGTAAACTGCTCACAGAGCATCTAGAACAGCGTGTGTGTTCACTAAATGTCAACTAAATTTAAATGTTCCCTCTCCATATCCTGCTAATGATAAATTCCAAGAATGAAGGAATTACATGTGACCGAAGTATTCTAGAAAACACCTAGCAGAACTCTAAAAACAACTAGCCAATAAATGCTCATGTTATGAGGATAATTATTATTTCATGATTCTACAGGCTAGATTGTATACATGCACTATTCTTAATCTATGCTTCTTCAAGGAAGCATGCACTTTTAAAATAACTGAGAGCGCCGGGCTCAGTGGCTCAGCCTGTAATCCCGCGCCTTTGGGAGGCTGAGGTGAGTGGATTGCCTGAGCCCGCGGGTTCAAGACCCGCCTGGGCAAGCGAGACCTCATCTCTACAATAAATCAAAAAATTAGCCGGGCGTGG
>CAUYQG010284639.1:0-15847 GCA_963574415.1 Tarsius wallacei | reverse complement strand
GCTACCACGCCCGGCTAATTTTTTTGATTTATTGTAGAGATGAGGTTTTGCCTGCCCAGGCGGGTCTCGAACCCGCGGGCTCAGGCAATCCACTCACCTCAGCCTCCCAAGGCGCGGGATTACAGGCTGAGCCACCGAGCCTGGCTTCTCTTGGCTTTTTTGAGTCAGGTTCTCACTCTGTCACCTAGGCTGGAGTGCAGCAGCAGAATCATAGCTCATTTCAGCCTCGACCTCCTGGGCTTAAGTGATCCTCCCAAATCAGTTATACAAGTATCTGGGATTACAGGCATGTGCCACCATGCCCAATTAATTTTCTTTTCTTTTTTTTATTTTTTGTAGAGATGATGTTTTGCTATGCTGCTTAGGCTGGTCTTAAACTCTTAGGCTCAAGTAATCCTCCTACCTTGGCCTTCCAAAGTACTGAGATTGCAGGCATGAGTCTCTGCACCTGGCCTGTCTTAAGTATTTTTAAAAATCACATGGAAGATTAATGAAAAGGAAGCAGAAGGGAAAGAATACCTTGGTCTTATAAAGTTCAAGCTCATTATCTGTTATTCGCCATGGTTCATCTTCTTTCATTTTATCTGCAATATCTTGTTCTTTATCATCTTCATGAAGTCTGTATGGTTCAATCATTTCATCAAAAGCTACAATACTTAAAAAAAATAGAATAGAAAGAATGCTGATAACCTTATTTTAAATTATATAATAAGGAGATCATAAGCACTATAACTGGAAAAGTTAAGCTCTTATCATCTTTTATGCTACCCTCCATGCCCCAACTATAACAATCACTTTGGCAATTTTTATTAAGAAAATAGCAACATGGCCGGGCTCGGTGGCTTAGCCTGTAATCCTGCGCTTTGGGAGGCTGAGGTGAGTGGATTGCCTGAGCCCACGGGTTCGAGACCCACCTGGGCAACTTGGCAAGACCTCATCTCTACAAAAAACCAAAAAATTAGCCGGGACTCCAACTCAAAAATAAATAAATAAATAAATAAATGCAAAACAAAAATTTTGTCTCAAATATTGTTTACAGCTTTCCAGTATCTAATTAAGGGTTTAAACATTATATTTGGTTGTTATGAATACAGCTGCTTTTAGGACCATTTTCCCACCTTTTTGTTTTCATGACATGGACTTTCTGAAGCGACCAGGCTATTTGAATTCTATCATGTCCAACATTCATGATTTGTCTGATTGTTTCATTGTGAGGTCATTTAACATGGTTTTTCCCCCTTTTAACTTGCAGAAAATGTGTTTAGTCTTTATATGGCATATGTAGAAATATGTGTATACATATATGGGTACACACATATAATATCTATATATTATAGCATCATATATGCACTTAGGCAATTAACTGTATTTGTTATTAATTTTAAAAAGAGCCTATAGCTTTTCTGAGTTTACATTTTACATTTCCCAAATGAGGCATAGTACTGACTTTCTTCACTGAACCCTTCCAAGCAATTTAGAACATCTGGCAAATCTAAAAGAGGCAGGGAGCCCCCAGGATGTGAGGAATTGCTGGCCGGAAGTGAAAACTTCTAGGTGGCTGCACAGAACCGGTACTGGATTGACAGTGGCTGGCTATGGTTCTGTGTCCAGCTCTGCTTCTGCTGTGAAGTCTGACAAAAACTAATGAGACACAGATGACTTGATGGTATCCTTAAAAGAAGAGAAAAGAAAAAGAAAAGAAGTCCAAGACTTGAAAGCAATGAAGGTTTAACCTAAAATAATACAGGAAAATGCTAAAACAAATGTTTGAATTTATACTTTACAAGCACATACTGGTAAAAACCCCGGGCTTCCTGAGACTCTGAGTAAGGTGAAAAAATAAATTTACTGTTCTGGGTCCTTCTGTCTATATGTCCACCTCCAAAGGACAACTGTGTAACCTGAGTGGATTTTCTGTGAATTGATGCTTATGTTATCCAAAGTAACTAATTTGAGTAAACAACACAAAGTGGGTGTTGTGTAGAAAGGCCAGAATGGAACAAAGAGACATTTTTCAGGTCAGAGAGAACAGATGCAGAAATGAGCTTATTTAGAAAACATTTTGGCTTCTCACCACGACCACTCAGCTGATCACCTGCGTTAAGGAAGATTCAGCCATGTGCTATGAAAACACCGGGCTCAGAGAGCAGGGATGAATCCTTCCTTCCTTTTTGTTGGTCTTGGCTAAATTTATTCCTTCACCTCAAATATTTTTGCTGGGAACAAGCAATCAAGACTAACTAGAAGGGGTAATCTGATGGAGAAAAACAGATGGAGCACTGTGAAAATATTTTCAAAGGTCAGAGTATACCTGGGGCCACGCTGTCTCAATTAGTGACCCCGTAGGGAATTTCACTGTGTCCTGCTGTGCTGTTTTGTGCTTGTTCTTTCATTTCATAACAGGAGAAGCCCTGTGAATCTTACTCTGCCAGAAAACACACAAGCTTTGTTTCACAAGCTCAATAGTCCAAATTATATTTTATTTCTTTCACCCTTTAATACTCAAAACGTGGTCTATGGACGAGCAGCATGGGCATCACCGGGGAGTTTGTGAGAAATGCAGACTCTCAGGTCCCTCCAAGACCTCTTGAGTCAGAACCTCATTTTATGTATTTTATTTTATTTTATTTTATCATAGAGATGTGGGGTACAAGTAAGGATTAACTACACAAGTAGGTTGCAGGCATGTGAAGTTTGGGCCTCCAACTGGCTTCACTCTCCCTGGTATAGGACCAGGTACATTTTGTGTTGCCACCCCTTTCCTTCCTTCCCTCCCTCCCTCTCTCCCTCCCTGTCTCCATTTCCCCCCTTCCCCTTTCCATCTCCCCCTTTCCTCCCTCCCTTTCTCCCTGAGCAGTGCCCAGCAACTGTCATCTCTCCCTTGTGCTAATGTGATTAATAGAACCTACTTTCTAAAAGTCCCCAGGGGCCTGTAGGCATGTTAATGTCTCAGGAGAGCACTGGGTTGTTCACCCTGTAACCTGGCTGCACACCAGGATCATCTAGAATGCCTTAAAACACAGATGTAGGCTGGGCATGGTGGCTCAGCCTGTAATCCCAGAATTTTGGGAGGCTGAGATGAGAGGACTACCTGAGCCTGGGGGTTTGAGACCAGCTGGGCAACTTAGTGAGACCTCATTTCTACAATAAATCACAAAAACGAGCAGGGCATGGTGGTATGAGTCTACAGTTCCAGCTACTTGGAAAGCTGAGGTGGAAGGATCGCCTAAGCCCAGCAGGTCGAGATTGTGGTGGCTGTGAGCGTGCCACTGCACTCCAGCCTGGGCGACGGAGTGAGACTCCAACTCACAAAAACAAACAAACAAAACAAAATAAAACAAAAAACAGATGCATGGAAGCTCCTGTGAAAAGCTACTTGGCAGAAGAGTTTCTTTAATTGTTTGCCTTCTAGAATTTGCCATGGAGGTTGGTGCTGGCTACCTTTCTCCAGGAGAGGAAAATGCCCTGTGTAGTGGGTTAGGTAGTTCAAAGACATAGAGGTTAAGATATTCTTAAGACAGTTATGAATTAAGAAAGGTAGATTCATTAAAAAGAAGATACAGGAAGGGCACAGCAGGCAGGACAGCAGTGAGAGTATCTGCTGACCCGTGGTAGCTTAAGCCTGTAATCCCAACACTTTGGGAGGCCGAGGTGAGAGGATTGCCTGAGCCCACCGGTTTGAGAACAACCTGGGCAACTTGGCAAGACCTCATCTCTACAATAAAAATAAAAAAAATTAGCTGGGTGTGCGTGCCTGTAGTTCCAGTCACTTGGAAGGCTGAGGTGGAAGGATCGCTAGAGCCCAGCGGGTCAACAGTGGGTGGCCATAAGCATGCCACTGCACTCCAGCCTGTGCGATGGAGTGAGACTCCAACTCAAAAAAAAGAGAAAAAAAGGCCAGTCCCCTGATGGTCATCCAATGGAATCTGACCTTCTTCGGTTAGGGTGAGTTTTAGCATGCCCATCATGCATCTGGGCTTCTGCCATGCAAATAAGGCAGTTCTGATTGGTTGTTGTTTGATCTTGATTGTAAGCCTTTCATGGGCCAGCTGGAGGTTTGTAAAGCAGCTGGCTGATTGTGGATTTTATTTCTCTAACAGGGACATTTGACTGCTCTTTGTCACAGAACCAGCTGCAAATGTTTTACAGCTGGCTATTCAGCTTATAGTTCTTGTTGTTATCTCATTCTGAGGGTTCCTTCCTCAATATAATTTACCCAATTTACCCAATTGATGCTGGCCTAACTAGGCCTCATGTTCCTCCACAGAAGAGTCCTACCACCATTGTCCTGCCACTCATTTTATTAACATTTGTAGATCTTCTCCCTGCAGGACGCCCGTCAATTCTCAATGTTACCAGTGCCACTTGTTTCTGGTCCACTTCTGTTTTCTCTTTTCCACTGAGGACTAGACTCTGACCTTTTTTTTCCCCTCTTGCCCAAATTCCTAACTAAGGAGCCTGGGGAGTTATGCCCTACATACCATAAAGTCTCATCAGATGGGTTTTTAAATTAATTTTTATAATGTGGCTTATCTTTCAATCTGACTCTGGCATAACATCACATAATAGATGAAGGAAATAAAAAGTTTTACCCCAAAGTATGTTTCTTTGACATATTTCAAAATGATCCTGCAAAGTTGCCTCTTGGGGAAATTAGCACCTGTATAGAACCCTCTCCCCTAAGTGGAGTCGGACATCTTTTAAGACATTTACCAGTTATTGCCTCGGAAGCCTGCTACTTGGACCTTTATCACATGCCAACAACCTTGCCTTCCACACACTCTCTTAATAACTCAAGCATTTCTTTTACTGATTTAAAATTCTGTAGACAGTGCTTAACTCTTTCTACAAGTTGCCAATCAGAAAATCTCTGAATCCATCTATGACCTATAAGCCACTCCCATCCCCCCACCCTCCTCTTTAAGATGTCCCACCTTTCTGGACCCAACCAACATAAACCTTACATGTATTAATGTATGGATTTTTTGGTAAATTCTGTTTCCCTAAAATTTATATAACCAAGCTGTAGTTCAACCACCACAGACACATGTTCTCAAGACTGTGCCTTGGACCTTGGTCACTAACATTTGACTCAGAATAAACCTGTTAAAACATATTTTGACAGAACTTGAAATGTTTCTTTTCTTTTCTTTCTTTTTTTTTTTGAATTGGAGTCTCACTCTGTCGCCCAGGCTGGAGGGCAGTGGCACACTCATGGCCACCCCAGCATCGACCTGCTGGGCTCCGGCAATCCTTCTGCCTCAGCCTCCCAAGTAGCTGGAACTATAGGTGCAGACTACCACACCTGGCTAACTTTTTATTTGTTGTAGAGACGAGGTCTCGCCAAGTTGCCCAGGCTGGTCTCGAACCCACAGGCTCAGGCAATCCATTTGCCTCGGCCTCCCAAAGTGCTGGGATTACAGGCTGAGCCACTGAGTATGGCCTTCCTTTTTTTTTGAGTTGGAGTCTCACTCTGTCACCCAGGCTGGAGCGCAGTGGCACACTCATGGCCACCCCAGTGTCAACCTGCTGGGCTCAGGTGATCCTTCTGCCTGATCCTTCAGCCGGAACTACAGGCACATGCTACCATGCCTGGCTAATTTTTTATTTATTTTAGAGATGAAGTCTCACCAAGTTGCCCAGGCTATTCTTAAACCCGTGGGCTTAGGCAATCTCCTCACCTCAGCCTCCCAAAGTGCTGGGATTACATGAAATGTTTTTTGTCATCACCATTTTTTACATTTTTTTTCTAAAATATATTCAGAGTTGACAGGAAAAGTTGTTAAAGATAATTTGTCATATATAAAACAATTTTTTTCTCCTGAACTTGAGAAGCTCAAAATCTTTTCCCTGCTTGCCAAGATGCCACAATGTCTGAAAATAACTCAACTGTTTGGGAATGTTTTTGCTAGATCAATTCTCTGCTATATTATAGGGAATGACATGATTCCAAAAAGTTCCCTTCTGACTTTGTTTTCATTTTCCAATATATTGCCTGCCCTGAGTTACATTTTATCACTGTCTGCCATGTTTTGCTTTCAATTATGCAGTATAACATATAGCACACCTGTGGGAAAGTGCATAGACATGTGTATAGTTTAACAAATAACTATAAAGCTAGTGCTCTTGTAGCCTCCACCAGGATGATTGACACTTGGTATAGCATGTGGTCGATTTTCATAATATTCTGCATATGCTCAAAAGAAAAAAGTGGACACTTCATTTTGGTTAGTGTTTTATTTATCTGACTAAATTTGCTGTTGTAGTGTTCCTGTCTTCTATATTCTTACTTATTTTTGTTTGTTTGTTTGTTTGCCTGCTTGTTCTGTCAGTCACTGAAAAGTGTCCACTATTGCCACGTGTGGTAGGCTACATAAGCTGGAGTCGTGGGGGTGAAAGTATTCACCACGACAGTTATGAATTAAGAAAGGTAGATTTATTAAAGGGAAGATACATTGGGAAGGGCACAGTGGGCAGGACAGCAGTGAGAGTGTCTGCTGTCTGTGAAGAGACTGTGAAGAGGAGCTAATTAGAAGCATTATACTACTGTATTGGGATTGTGTGGGCCAGGGAATTGTCTGTGGGGCATGGAGAAATTTTGCAAACTGACTGCATGCATTGCTGGGGGGTTGTAGAGCAACTATAAGGTTTTCTCTCTTTAATAGCAATAGTTGACTGCCTTTTTGTTTATCATGGAACTAGCAGTGAGTTGTTAACGACCTTTTTTGTGGAACTAACAGCAAATGTTTTACAGTTGGCTATCTAGCTTTTATAATTTTGTCATTCTCTCATTCTGAGATTTCTTTCCTTGATATAATTTACCCAGTTGATACTGGCCTAATCGAGCCTCAGGTTCTTCCACATCCTCGCCCCCCCAAGGTGACAATGCCGAATCTTTGACATAGGGGCAAAGGTCTTATCTTCTGTAGCTGCTTCGTACTGAATAGGGGCATGGCACTGGGCCTACCTGGGACTTTGGTTGGTCAAGGGATACTGTGTGTCAGTAGGTTGGAATAAGAGAGTCATTTAGGTCATTAGGGGTGATTTGTGTAAAGATACTTTGCAGCTTGGTTTTAGAGGGCTTTGGGGAGGTGGGATTTTCAATGCTATGGGTTGGAAACTTGTTGAAGCGTCATCTGGAGTTGGAACTGTTGGAGTCTGGAAGAGAAAAACTTGATAAAAGCATGAAAGCATGGGGACTTTGTAATTAGGAGGAGTAGAAATGAGGGTTCTCTAAAAGAAGGTGCTTGGAAAGTCAGATCAATTTTCATGTTTCATATACTTAGAGGATACCGTAAATGTTGAAAAGTGGAGGAAAACAAGGTAAGCAAAAGGAAAAATATACGAGGTCTGACAATTAAGTCTGCGAACTCATTCTAGAAAAAGTGCTACATACCTCATTGCTGGATATCATTACAGTCAGCTTTGAAGTACTCCCCTTGGGAAGCTATGCACTGATATCAGCGCCTAGTCCACACATCAAAGCAATTTTGGAACTCTTTTTCTGGAATGGCCATAAGACCTGTCATTATGAGAATATTGGAGTTTGAATTACAGCAATGAACAAACATTGAATTTCTAGTTAAACTTGGCAAGAGTGGACATGAAATCAGGGACATGTTAGTTCAAGTTTATGAGGATAATGCCACGAGGAAAATGGCAGTATACACATGGATTAAACATTTTTCTGAGGGGAAAGAAAGTGTCACTGATGAAGAGAGGTCAGAATGACTAGTAATGAGCAGAACTGATGACAACATTGCAGAAATTTGTTGAATTGTGTGTCAAAATCATCGGCTGACTGTAAGAAGCACAGCATACCAAATTAACATTGATAGAGGAACAGTTAAGAAAACCTTAACTGAAAATCTTGGCATGAGAAAGATGTGTGCAAAAATGGTCCTGAAGGAGCTCTTGCATCATGACAATGCACCAGCTCACACAGCACAGTCTGGAGGGAGTTTTCAGCCAGTAAACAAATAACTGTATTGGAACACTCTCCCTACTCACCTGATGTAGCCTCCAGTGACTTGTTTCTTTACCTGAAGATAAAGGAAATATTGAAAGGAAGACATTTTGATGACATTCAGAGCATCGAGGTAAATACAACGACAGCTCTGATGGTCATTCCAGAATAAGAGTTCCAAAATTGCTTTGGCTGGTGGACTAGGTGCTGGCATCGGTGCATAGCTTCCCAAGGGGAGTACTTCAAAGGTGACCATAAGTGATAATCAGCAATGAGGTATGTAGCACTTCTTCTAGGATGAGTTTGTGAACTTAATTGTCAGGCTCCTGTAATAACTACTAAGATAATGACTTTAACAAGGAAATACAGCTACTTTGAGTCTACAGAGACAGAAGAAAAACAAATGTTAATGTTTGAAGTCATTTATAAATTAGTTTTTAGAATTTCTAATGTATTTTCACATTGGAGTGGCAATTTGGCAGATTTTTCTGGACTATAGTTTGAACCAGGCATTTAAGTGGATTTTTTGCAGTTTATATAAAGTTTGAAAGTGTTACTTTGGAAAGACTTCAGGATGTAGTTTAATTTATTGAAAACAACAAAAACTCAAAAACAATGGGCAAGAGAATTTAAAACAGATGTACTATATATTTTTTAAGTATAATTTTATCTCTCCAGGCCTCCATTTTTATCAAAGATAAATCATAGTAGGACCAAATTATTTGTAATTTTAGACATATTTGCATGAAGTGCAGCAAGAATAATTACTTGCTGAATATGCTGTTTTTGAGTTGGCTTTGTTGGAACTCCTTCCCTAAGGAATTTCAGATTAGATCCTCCAGAAGTCTTTGAGTCAGCCAAGGACTTGCTGTAAAGACCTGTATGAATTGTGTGAAGTTCTCTTTTTGAGGTTCCAAGTAACTTGGGGTTCCTGGGCTCCTTGGTAAGTAAACTTCTCTGCTTACCTCCAGTTGAGAAGCCCCACAGGGTTGAAGAGGTACCAGCCCAGCCTTTCCAAAGGCTTTTTATTGGTGCTTGATAGATCTTAATCTTAATTCTTCAAGGCAGTTGTTCTGAAGCATTATTCCAGCCAAAACTTTGGTAAAATAACCAGGAATTCCAACTACATTTTGTTACAAAGGAAAATAGATTCTTACTGAACTTATGCAAATAACCATACCGTTACAAGTTAATATTCACAAATAGTTTTCAAATTCTGGAGAAATTAGGTAGAGAAAAAGATACACGTTTTAAATTTAGCCTATAAGAGCATACCTTTCTCATTTGTTAAAAGAGCAAAATGTGGCTGAGGACACTCAAGCAGAGGGCTGAACCAACGATGGCACCACTCGGTTCAACCCCGGGCATTGACACCATTCTCCCCACTGAGCCTCACCTCTCAGAGGGGATTGACCCAGAGTCTGAGCCCTCTCTCCAAGAGGGCTCTGTGCCACCATAAAGTGGCTTCACACATGCATGTGTCAGCAGGTGAGGCTGCTGGGGTGTGTGCATGCCTCTGGTGGGAAGGAGTGACCTGGAATTAAGGACCCTGGGTACCATTCCTAGCATTTACCCTTTGTTTCTGTGAGCCTGTTTCTCCATCAGTATATGGGACCCCTGTCTTTACTGACAGAAATGAGATGAATATGTAAGAGTACTCTGAAGAAAAATTGCCCTGTTATATATATCTAGAAATAAAATACCCTGAGACCCCAGAGTCTGCTGTTGCCATGGCCTCGTATATGTGAATTCTACAACTGGTCAAAGGTAACCTCTTTCAATTCCATTAAAAAACACACCTTAAAAGAAAAAAAAAAAAAAGTAAAACAATAACTGTGGATGACTGAGACCTGGGTAGGCAAAGTTTGAAAAAGGTCTTAGATACTATTCTTAGGTTTTAACAATAGAATTTTTTTTTTTACAAAACAATGCACCTGATTGGCAGACCTTATGCACATGGACCTTGAGCCATTATAGAGGTCATTCAGGAGGAAGATGTGGGGGAGATGGTGTTCCTGGAGACTGAAGCTGCTTTTTTTTTTTTTTTGAGCTGGAGTCTCACTCTGTCCCCCACCTGTTGGGCTCCGGCGATCCTTCTGCCTCAGCCTTCCAAGTAGCTGGAACTACAGGCGCGCGCTACTACTCCTGGTTAATTTTTTTTTTTTTTGATTTATTGTAGAGATGAGGTCTCCTCAAGTTGCCCAGGCAGGTCTCGAACCCGCGGGCTCAGGCAATCCACTCACCTCAGCCTCCCAAAGTGCTGGGATTACAGGCTGAGCCACCGAGCCCAGCTGAAGCTGCTTTTTATCTTTTCCCCTTCCCAGAAAGACTGAACCGAGAATCTGAAACTTTTATGCTGGAGAGTTTGTTAAATGTTAGAGGTTTTAAAAGCATGATGTGACAACGCAGGATTACAGACCGTTGTAAAAGTTATTCATTTAACCAAAGTGATTAAAGATTTTGAAAAGTAAAAACCTTATTCTTTTGATAAGGAGATGTATTTATTTAAACAACAAACACAGATTCAGTTGGCAGCAGTGGGTCAACTGAATCCATCTCTTCCTCTCCCATTCTTTTCTGTAGTTTATTTAAAAAGTAAATAAAAACCTTTTATTGTCTCTAAAAGAGAATAGTAAATTTTACCTTTGCATGAGCATACTAGTAACATTGAAGTTAATTTTATTAATAATACGACCTTATAGCCAAATGTATTTAATTTTTATTAATTTGACTATAAGGAAAGATTTTTTTAAAAACAGCTGTTTTGACATAGGGGCCTAGATTCTAATCAATTATTAGCATGTTTAACTTATAGAAAATTAAATTACACCCTTTACATTTTAGCAAATTTAACCATATGTACAATTAGTTTGTTATAAACCTTTAATAGCTTGTTTAAACTTTTAGTTTTCTTAGGATAAGAAATGTTTTTTAAGCCAATTACTCAGTGTTTTAAGAAAAAAAACTGTTACTTTGACATAATGGCATTCTGGTCTAACATTAGTGTGATTTGGGTTAATTCATGCAAATAACTAAATAATCCCCTTTCACAAATTTGATTGTACAAAGAATTCCTTTCATACGTCCTTTTTACATACCATTTTACAACTTCCACTGACAATGTATGACATGCCTCGACTTTTCTGTTTTGTCCCATACTTCCCTTTACTTAAATGTTCAGTCATTTTTACTTTGGGACAAAAATTTACCATACAAGATCCTTACCTATACAAAATTAGTCTCTTTCCTTTATATCCTTCCTCACCAAAAATGCATCTTCATATTTATAACTTCCTTTACATTTTTTTTCCTGCTTATTGGTTTCTTTCTTTTGCCTTTTTCTTTTTTTTTTTGAGTTGGAGTCTCACGCTGTTGTCCTGACTGGAGTGCAGTGGCTGCTCTTGGCCACCGCAGCCTCAACCTGCTGGGCTCCGGCGATCCTTCCACCTCAGCCTTCCAAGTAGCTGGAACTACAGGTGAGCGCTACCACGCCCAGCTCATTTTTTAATTTATTGTAGAGATGAGGTCTCACCTGCCCAGGCGGGTCTCAAACCCGCGGTCTCAGGCAATCCACTCACCTCAGCCTCCCAAAGCGCGGGATTATAGGCTGAGCCACTGAGCCCAGCTCTTTTGCATTTTTCATAGTTAATTTTTAAAAATCCTATAATTTGAGCTAACCTTTTAAAAAACTGAACAGAATTTTGTTTGTAGAGTGTTTACATAAAGCCATAAATGTAACTTTTTGTTTACTATGGTTTAATGTATAAACTTTGGAAGTACCAGATTGTTTGGAAGAGTTATCTTTGTATTTAAGGCATTTAACATTTTTAAAAGAATTAAATTTGGCTAAATGGTTGGTTTTCATTCATTTCCAATTGTGAGCAGGCATATCTGCTAGGATCCCCCTACAGGTCACTGAACCGTAGTTTGATAGGTACCAGAGAATGCAAAATCTTGGCACAAGGCTTTTGTAACTAGGTGTAATTAGGTGGGTGGGAGTGGTCAGTTTTCATGCCTTACCACACTACACAGACAGTACCCTGTTTGTAAGACTTTTTTGTTTAGCAGAAGTTAGCCAGGTATGGTAAAGTGATCAGATTTTCTTTTTTCTTTTTTTTTTCTAAAACCTTTCCGCAAACTTCACATGACAAACAATGGTGGGGCTGATTTGGAGGAGGGGCAGTTGGCTTAGTGACTTAGTTAATTTTTCTGGGGGATGGGTCTGAGGCATAATAAAGGGGGAGTTGCTTAGAATATCAAGAGTCAGTGGAACTTAGCAAGGCACACTTGGCACTTTTTTGTTATTTATTTAGTTTTTTAAAGATGTGGGGTACAACTCAGGGTTAGGTATGCAAATGTTCATTATGCCGGTGTCCTGGTTGATGATGTGTGCCTCTCCCTCCCCTGGCAATTTCCCTCAACTGCCAATCCCTTTCTTATAGTATTACACTTGGCGCTTTTTAATGCAATGTCAGAATTTTGGGATTATGACTTTTTCAAGTAAAGGACCAGGGAAACTTGGCAAAACAAGAAAGGAGTAAAATAAAACTTTTTTGTTGTTCAAGGTACATACTAAGGGGGTAAAACGTCCCTGCCTGCATTGGCCATCTAAGTCAGTGAGGAGGATTGAGGACTGGAAAGTGGATCCAGAAAAGCTGGTTAGGGTGGAGTATGTGGCCCTCAAGTTGATTCAGAAGTTAATTTTGTCCCCTGTCACATATATGATTGCCTGAGGCTTCTTCATAGAGGTGGAGAATATGGGAGTGTGCATGGCCTCTGGGCCGTCAATTGTCACTAAGGACAAAGGAGCTTGTCCCCTTTGTTGGGTTTCCCATAGTTAGAGAATGTGGTTAAAGGCATTTGATGTTCTCTCAGGTCAGCTCATGCTTGGGGTTGTTGGTTATGGGATGACCCTCCTGCACTAGGAGGAAAGGGGCAGTACTGCACCCAGTGTCCCTCTTCCCTCGTACTTGCACCTTGGGAGACAGTTAAGTCTTATATGCCCTGGTTGGTCACAATGATAACAGGTAAGGGGCATCTCCTTTGGCTTCAAGGATGGCCATTTAGGTGTAAATCCCACAGATAACCACTATGCCTGCATATGAGCAGGGAACTCATAATAGCAGTTGCCATATATTGGGCTTGCTGCTTGTCTCTCTCTCTCTCTCTCTCCTTTTAAACTAACTTCCTTTTCAGTCTTCAAGGCCTCCTCACTGTTGAAGACCTTGACGGTTGTGTCTAAAAGCATGGAGAAAGGGGTTTGTGGCACTTGATCCAGTTTTTGGAGTTTTTGTCTAATGCTGGAGAGGCATGGCTAATAAAATGGGTGACCAAAATATCAGGAGAATTAGTAGGTGTTCGGCGCAGACAGGGTGAGGGTGGATGAATGGATGGAGATGCAAGGCACAGCACCGCTGGAGCCTGCGTGCCGGAGGTGGTGGGCGCTGGTAACCCAGAGACCCAAGTAATGCAAAGAATTGCAACACACAAAGAGGTGAAAGAAGATAAGATTTATTTAAGAAAAGTTCGCTCCCCGCAGACAGGGAGTGGGCCTACACTCTAGGTGAGTGTGGCACCGTAGCCCCCTCGAGCCCTGGCTTAAATCCTTTTCTTTGGAGATGTTGCGATCAGGTAGACGTGACTGCCGTGACTTCCTTATTGACCACCTGGGAATGTCTTGGAGATCCTGTGACACAGAGAACCCCTAATGTCCGCTCATATTATCACAGCCCCTAGAGAAAGGATTCCAGTGCTCCTGCACCTTCCCAAACGACATTCCTTAGAGCTAATGGGGGGTGTACCTCCCTTTATCTCCTAGGCATTCTAATGGGGGGTGTACCTCCCTTTATCTCCTAGGCATTCGCAGTGGGTAGCTTCGGGGGATCCTTGGCTTTCCTGTAGATAGTGCCCAATCTACTGAAAGATCGAATCCCACCTGCTCCCCCTCTGAGCAATCATAACTTTTGTAATTACAAGTTTCGTGACTTCTACAATCCTTGCATGAATGATATCTTAGGCCTTGTAAATTCCCTTTACTCTAGGCAAGCTTGATTGCCACTATGAGATACCTCTGATACCTGGCAGTATGTGTTTCTGAAAAGACATAGTCGGCAGGGCTAATTTTTCCTAAAGTATGCATTTCTCCAAAACACAGCTTCTACTTTCTCATCATTGTATTAAGGTTTAAGAACAAGATAAAAAATGGCTTTCGGCTCTCAGTCTGTCCTTTCAGTAGGGTTCAAAAATTTGGCTGAATACATGTGGCAATTTGGGCAGAGGTCAAGAGAGAGAGTTATAAAAGCCTGAACATAAGAAATAATTATGAATAATTAGGACAGAGGAGGTTAAGCTGAAGGAGAGTGTTTGGGTCCAAAGTTCCATGTAAAGGCCAAGACCCCTTTGAAATCCTGTAAGGCTATGCTTTATTGCATAAGAAAATTAGATGTTTCTTTCTGAGAGTTTGAGGGTCAAATTTATTCCTGTTTAAAATGTAGCCCAGTGGTGAGTTTGATGGAATGGAGGGTTTTTGTTCCATGGTGAGATGGGGAAAACTCATCCACTAAGGACTTGAACCATAGTGTCTCTCAGGGCGTCCCATCAAAGGAAAGGAGTCGACTTTCATGTGCTGAGGGACTTCAAGATGCACTTTCCAAAGAGATGTCTGACTTATTGGAAAAGATCTCCCTGACATCTGTGAGGGGACACGAATTCACTCTCTATAGGGTGTCCCATCTGATAGAGAGGAACTCCAACCTGGATGCTTAGGTCTGGAGCCTAAGACCAATGATACTGGGTGATCACACCAGGTCAGGGAAAGAGGGCTGAGGGGAGACTCACTGTTCTGGTGCTGGCTGGGCTTATTAAGTTTGATGAGGTCCACAGCAAGATAACTAGTTGTCTTTGCAGGATATTTGGAGAAAGAGAGAGAGGTCTGGGCCTCCCTAAGTGTGTGGATTTGCCCTGGATGAGCTTTCAGTTGCCAGCTGTGCCACACATTGGAATTAGGGACCTCTGACCAGGAGAGATAGGAGAGAGTCTCTCTCCACTTCGAGGCAAGGCAGTCAAACTTGTTTACCCTCTGGCCATCAAGCTACACCAGGGAGTGACCTGGTCTGAAACTGTCAGTTGCCAGAGAGGTAGTAGAGTTTGTCCATTGGAAGACTGAAACAGAAAAGCAAACTCTTGCTCCTCACCTGATCGGGCGATAGCAGTCTGATGGCAGAAGACCAGGGGAGTCGCCCTGGTCAGGAACCATCAGTTGTCTCCAGTCTTGGACACAGTCCTCTGAGAGTCTCGAGTTAGAAAAGGAAAGAGATTGGGGAGAGATCCTCTTAGGAGAGATCCCCATATGGGCCACAAAAATGTCATGTGTGGTGGGCCACGTAGGACGGAGTTGTGGGGGTGAAAGTATTCACCAAGACAGTTATAAATTAAAGGTAGATTTATTAAAGGGAAGATACGTTGTGAAGGGCACAATGGGCAGGACAGCAGAAAGAGACTCAGAAGAAGCAGGGGCTAAATAGAAGCATTTATACTACAGTATCGGGATTCAGTTTGGAGCCAGGGGAATTGCCTGCGGGGCATGGAGAAGTTTTGCAAATTGACTGCATGCAAGAGGTTTGGAAAGCAATTCATTGATTGTAGGGTTTTATCTCTCTTTTTTTTTTGAGTTGGAGTCTTACTTTGTCACCCAGGCTGGAGTACAGTGACTCACTCATGGCCACCCAGCATTGACCTGCTGGGCTCAGTGGCTCAGCCTATAATCCCAGCTCTTTGGAAGGCCCAGGCAAGTGGATTGGCTGAGCCTGTAAGTTCAAGACCAGCCCGGGCAACTTGGCAAGACCTCGTCTCTACAATAAAAAATCAAAAATTAGTCGGGCT
>CAUYQG010284632.1:0-17129 GCA_963574415.1 Tarsius wallacei | reverse complement strand
AAAAAATTAGCCGGGCGTGGTAGCGCGCGCCTGTAATTCCAGCTACTTGGAAGACTGAGGCGGAAGGATCGCCAGAGCCCAGCAGGTCGAGGCTGCGGTGGCCGGGAGCGGCCACTGCACTCCAGTGTGGGCGACAGAGTGAGACTCCAACTCAAAAAAAAAAAGATAAATAGATAGAGAATATACAGTTGCATGCATTTTAATCTGGACTGTTGGGATGGAAGTTTGCCCCGAAAAGCAATTTACTTTCCAGGCTTTTCATCTGTTCTCCATCACAGACAATACTCTAAGGGCGATTACTACAAGTACCTCAGCAATTTTGATCTCAGAACAATCCCTAAGATTTTGTTAATTGGCATAGTTGATGTCAGAAATGAAATTTTTTTAGTGAGGCTAGTAGTTTTCTGAATGATCATGATTAATTTGAAAAATGAGTTTCCCTTGGTGACATTATTGATGCTCAAGTTATTTGTATTGGCTAGAAATACATGAGAGTCATTCAGTGCCTCACATGCACAGTGTGTAGAATTCAGAGTGTCCTGTTGTCTTCTCAATTATGAATAGTACATGAAGCCTGATTTGTAAACAACTTGGCATTAAGCAGATAATTAAAAGGATTCTTTGTTGCCTAAGTCCATTATATGCTTAGCTGCAACATGCTGGCTTTGTCTTAGGCAAATATATTACGGACGGTACTATTAAATCACCTAAAATCTAGGTATATATCAAAAGGAAATAAAATCACTATCTCAGACATCTGCACTCCTGTGATCACTGAAGCATTATTCACAATAGCCTAGATATGGAATCAACACAAGTGTCCATCAACAGATGAATGGATAAAGAGAATGTTGTATGTATTTGTGACACACATACACACACATACATACACACATGTTATTCAGCCTTTAAAAAAAAAAAAAAGCCAGTGTTGCATCTGTAGTCCCAGCTATTCAGGAGACTAAAAGGGGAAAAATGATTGAGCCAAAACAAGCTTAGGCAAACTAGTGAGCCATAAGAATAAAAATAAAAATGAAATCCTGCCATTTGTGACAACATGGATGAACCTGAAAGACATTATGGCATTATGCCAGGTACAGAAAGACAAATAGCATGTTCTCACTCACTTATATATGGAAATTAAAAAAAAAAAAAACCTAACAACAAACTCATAGAATCAGAGAATAGAAGCATGGTTACCAGGGGCTCAAGGGTGGGGAAAAAGGGGTACAAACTTTCAAGTATAAGGTAAATAAGTTTTGGAGACCTACTATAGCACATAATGACTATAGTTAATAATAATATACTGTATACTTGATATTTACTAAGAGAGTAGATCTTAAGTTTTCTAATCACACATTTATACAAGACTATGTGAGGTGATGGATATGTGAATTAGTTTAATTGGCTCAGTCATTTCAAAATGTATATCAAAACATCGTGCTTTGCACCTTGAATATACACAACTTTTACTTGTCAATTATTCCTCAATAAAATTGAAAAAATGTCTAAAACTAGATATGAGACTTTATTGGGACTGCAGGGCAGATCATGTGGACTCTCAAGCCCGTTTGCTAACAAATGTCTACAGGTGAGACAGAGCTAGATCTGAGACTTGGCTTCATCACAATTTTTTAGTAGGTCCATGAGGAGGAAACCTATCACCTTCTCCATTATGGTAATCTGCTGAAAGTTCCCCCAAATAATAAACTGGCTGAGCATGACCTAATCAATTTAAGTCAGTTCCCAATAGGTAACAGTAATGCCTCAAATATAACAAATTAATGTCCCATTTTAACCTATTATAGAGACTGCTAGGTATAACAGCACAATTTTTCACCTCACTGATTTAAGATGAAATATTAGGAACAGTAATTAGTATACTGCTGGTTATTAAGACGTAAAATGCAGCTATTGTGACTAAGAAACTCATTTCCTCACTTCTATTTAAATGAAGTTTAAATTTAAATTGTCACAGGTGGTTCATGGCCACCACATTGAATATCATAGATGCAGAGCATTTTCATTATCACATAAAATTCTATGGGAATGACATCAGAATTAAAAAGATGATACCATGACTCTCCTGATACATTGCTTCTCTTGATTGCATTCAAAGGCCCAATTAATAGGATCTCTGAATTCTTTTTGTTCTATAACTGTGTTCTTATTCCACTTTAAATCTGGGCTTGCTTATATGATTTGCTTTGGCCAATGGAGAAAGAGCAAATGTGATCCAAGCAGAGACTGTATTGCCCTTGCAATAACCATGAGGATGCCCACGCTAGCTTGGTGGAAAGACAAGAGAGATATATGGAAGAGATCCACATCATCCCATCTGAGGCCATCCTAGATCAACCAGCTTCTAGCTGACCCAATAGCTGACTGTTGATAGATGAATAATCCAAGCCCATGTCAGCAGAACCACCCACTTGACCTATAGACTCACAAGCGACAATGAATGATCATATTTTTTAAAACCACTAAGTCTTAGTACCTTGCTATCCTTGTCTGAAGGGTCGGTCATAATCAGCTTAAGGATTGACCCAACTGTTAAACACAATTGAATAAGAGAAAATAGAAGTCTAGGAAAGATTGTGGAGGTGAAGGACGGTATGCACAATTCCTTATTTAGCTACATTGGCCCACTCCAATGAAGAGAAGGGCCCAACTCTTCTTCCCATTCAGCAGAATGCCTACAATGCAGTTGCTGGTTCCTCTTCATCCTGCTATTTATTTCTCCCACAGAAATAGCTGATAATCAGATCAATCAAAGTCTGAAACATTTATTGGATCAGGTATTTTAGGCATAAGAATCTATAAAAGGTAGTATAAAGTATCACCTATTATCTTTTACTTCCTGATCCTCCTCCCCCCCCACCCCAGAAAGCTTATTCTTTTTCCTGCCATCATGCTGAGCATAACTTGAAGGACCCTAGGCTTATTTTCTAGAGGTGAGCACTATCTGGGTCCATGCGACCAACTTCATAGAGAGAAGGTGTAAGAAATCACTTCATTGCAGACATAGCTAAAACCAGCTTAGCTGTTATTTCAATATGGGATTAAATTCTTCAACACCTGAATGCCCAAAATTATCAACATCATTTTTCTTTTCTTTTGGCTACGGATCCTTGTATGCATTTTTGAATAGTTAGACTCTACAGGGAAATGATGACTAAGAGGAGGCCTAACCCCTCACAGCTTAACAAAAAAATCTAATTAAGTTATTTTAAACCCACCTGTGGCTAGTTTCCCTTATTCTATATATTCCACTCCTTAAATAATTATCCTACATATAAAATGTCATACATTATGATTAAAGTTGGTTTGGGAAATCATTATAAAGAGAGGTGTTGGGAAAAGGTGACATAGATAAATTGCTCTTATCTATTCTTAGAGAGTACCAACTTAGAAGAGCTGTAGTTCAAGTTAAGAAAGTAATTAATACAAACAAAACCACTTTAAAATATTGGTGTTATGACAATGAGATGAGCAAAAAGGCACAGAGGTGGAGCAAATATCTTACACGAAAAACTTGAGATAGAATTTGTACCTTTAAATAAACTCAGGCTGCCTAAAGTCAAAAGAAAAGATAAGAAGAAATCAACTGAAATTCTATATAACATGTTGGAGATCCAAAGAGTGCAATATATCAGACATTGGTAGAGTAAATGAAAGAGTTTAGGCTTTGTTATTTTTCACACAAATGTGAGAATGTAAATTCAGAGCAATGATATTGAAAGGTAACATTCTGCCCTAGAACTCAAAAATTATTAGAATATGATCATCCCATTGGCAAATCAGACCCAAGACAGGGAGGCATGGAGAACTTGAGTGAATGTAGAAATGGGCTTATATCAGCAGAGATTTCAACATGTGCAAAACAATTGTTTCTTCAAATTCTCTTCAAATAAATGGCAAATAAGACTAAACAAAATTGTGAATCACTCATCCTTATTCTTGACCCACTCATCCTTATTCTTGACCCAATCTCCCAAAGCTTGCTTTCTAATGATCTTCATTCTATCTCAATCTTCATTCTATCTTACACCATCTTCTAGCTTACCCCATTGAGTCTGTTTTGAAGACTCATTACTCAGCAAAACTTTAAAGTAGAGCAATTATGTCTCCCTACAGAGAATATTAGCATCCTCCCCACATTGTTTCTGTAATGCAGCCCCCTACACCTAATGCAGTAGAATAAACCAGAATCAACCACTCTCCATAGCAGTATTTTAATTGTGTACCTGCAACAACACAATAGGTGTTAATTGCTTATTGATTTGCAGCAGATCATCTCAAAAGCTAGTGGCTTACAACTATAATCATTGTTGTTTTGTCTCTCATGATCCTGTGGGTCAGGAACTTGAGAAAGACTCAGCAAGGTAGTTCTGTCTCAGGGTATCTCATGTAGTTGCATTCAGGTGCTGGCTGGGGCTCAAGTCAGCATGTAGTCTTCTTCACTCACATATCTGGCACCAGGGCTTCAGAAACATAAACAGCTGGGGGCCCGAACATCCAGGCCTCTTCAGTCTTTGCTCTCTACCTCTATGTGATCTGTCCATGTGATTTCTCCATCATGGTGCTCTTAGTGTAGCCAAACTTCTTTCATATCAACTCTGGGTCCCAAGGCACATGTCCCACGAAAGAAAGAATCAGGCATCACTAACTTATCTTTTATAAATCATATATAGTTACTTCTATATATTTTATTGATTAAGGTAGTTTTAAGGTTCAATCTAGGCTCAAGCGAGGAGAACTTAGACCCAGTATCTCAATGGAGAGGTGCCAGCATAACAGAATGAAGTAATGTATATTGGTGTTGCTGTTTTGGGAAAAGGCAGTATGTCTCAACTTCTTTTTTTGATGGCCCATAGGCCTTTTTAAATTTTTCCTATCTGATTAAACACAATACTTAACATAGATGAAGTAAAATAAAACAGTGTATCAAACCTTGAAGACAATGTTAATATAAAATATATCAAGATCAAAATCCAGAATTATCTCTTGGCAGACTTGAGCTGTTGAGTTTAAAATAACAAGATGAAGTTTACAAAGGGCTATGTGTAGGAATGTTAAAAATGACTATGAATACATAATAGGGAACTCCTGGCTTGACAGGCATTCACATGAAAAAAAGCTGGGAATTGTCACGATTATAAGTCTAGTATATATCAAGAGTGGGATGTGACTGCTTAAACAGAAGGGCAGCTGATCTACATTTAATTTGTATTTATGGCATATAGTATTCGTACCATGAGAAGTAAAACTCAACATTCACTTGGTAATTGTTTACTGAGTTCCTACTATGCTAGGCGCTGTTCTAGGTACTGGAAATACACATAACACCTTACCATCATAAAACCTATACTCTATTAGAATGACAAATAATGAACCAAAATAAATCCTGGAGAAAAATAATAAAAAGAAAAAGAAAGCAAGAAAGAAGAATAAATGTTGAGAATGGAAGTGCTACAATTTTAGATAAGGTAGGTAGGGAAGTCTTCACTGAGAGTGTCTATTTGAGAAAAGATATAAAGGATAGACATTAGCAAGCCATGTATATCTTGGAAGAAACATTCTAGAGAGAGGAGCTATCTGAAACAAAATTCCTGAGGAACTGATATCTGGTAGTAAGGAGCCTAGTGTGGTTGAGCAAAAGTAACAGGAATGAGAGTAGAAGGTGATGTAGTCAGAGAGGTTTTCCAAGGTGGATTTGTGGGTCACGCTTGGAGCACTGGATCTCACTTTAAGAGAAGCCATGAGAAAGCTTAAGCAGAGAAATCACATGAGAATTTAACTAGATTAGCAAGAGGGGCTATTGTATTGAAGGAATACAAGGAGACTAGTTAGGAGACATTTTCAGTCATCCAGGTAAGAAATGATTGTGTCTTGAACCAAGATGGTAACAGTGAAGGGGATAGGATGTGCTCAAATTCTGTATATACTTTGAATGGTAAGCGATAGAATTTTCTCATTTATCAGATATGGTTTATGAAACAGAGGAGTCAAGGGTAACACCAAGATTTTTAGTCTGATATCTGGTGAAATAAAAAAGATTGCAAATGAGCAAGGTTGGGGTCAAATAATGAGAGTTCTGTTTTTAATACACTTATTTTTAAACGCCTATTAGACAACTCATATAAAGCTCAGAAAGTCAAGTGATTAAAACATCTCAAGTAAGCGAAAAGAGGATCACCTAATGCTGAAACCTTTAGTAACATAATGAACTAGAGTAAATTTCCAGTGAGATCTATAAATGTGAAAATCATTTGCGACCTTGATTGAATCAAAGACGTTTTAATGGTGTGATGGAGGCAAAATTGATTGGAGTGGGTTCAGGATAGGATAAAAGAGGCAAATAGAAAACAGAACAATTAGCAACTCTTTCAAGAAGGTTTGCTATAGTGGGAAAGAAAGAAATGAGATAACGACTAGATAGAGAGAACTAGTATTAGGAATAGAAAAATAGCAATATTCATGCATATGGTTTAGAAAAAATTCCAGTAAAAGAAAAATGTTTATGAAAAGGAGAGAGGAGTTACTGGATTGAAGATTTTTAGAAGGTAAAGAAGGGATGAAATCTAGTGGACAAATGGAGGGACTGACTCTTACTAGGAGCATGGGCAATGCAGGGAAGCTAAGAAGAGAGAAGCCAAACATAGGGGCACAGGTGCAGATAAGCAAGGACAAGTGACAATGAGATATTGTGGGAATATTCTTGGGAAATTGTGGTAGTATTCTTCTGAAGTTTTCCACTTTCTTTATGAAATGAAAAGCCAAATTATTATGAGAGTGAGGATAAGGAGAGAGGTGTGGAAGATTAGAACAGAGATTCAAGGGTATGAAGTGGTTTTCTGGGAGACTGCAGAATAAATAGATAGGGACAGTATGAGTAGGATATAGTGGTTAACATCTACTTGAGGTTGATGATAGTAAATGAATGTGAAACAAATGAACACAGCTGTGTGTTTTTCTCCTACCACTTTCAGTCACAGGTGAAACAGCAGAGAGCACGAAGAAAGTTAGATTTAGCAAGGCTGTGACTTAGTTGCTCAAGCATTTTAACAAGGTGTTGAGTTTGAGTGATGGGAATGTGATCATAATGGCTGGCCGTGGAATTTAAGCTGGATAAAGAGAAAAGTGAGGATTTTCGGTAGTGTTGAGATACTAAGAAGAGGTGGTAGTATCAGTGTTTGGCGTTCTCAGCGGGATTTGAGAACTACTGCAGTTAGTGTATTAGTGAGAAGGAAGCTTAGGAGGTGGTCAAGCTAGAGTGAGATATTTGATACTGAGAAAATGAAGAGGGCACAGTTATTGGCAATATAAAACTTAGAGTATGAGGACTCAAAGTGGGTGAGGTAGGGTGAAGGAGAAGAGTATGGCAAGAGAAATCAAGGAATCAAGCCACCAAAAAGTTGGACATGTAGAGCCTGACTTATCTAGGAACTAAAATATACAAGGAACATAGGCAGTGAGCCAAGAAGCTGATAGGCAGTTACAACAAAAAAAGGAATAGCAGGTGGAATAAGGCAATGATATGAGATTCCAAGTTAAGAGGTAATGTTTAGAAGGGAATTAGGGGAATGATTTAGAGATGGCACCGAGGATCAAATGGACACATATGCCATTTTCAGACTAGGTAGTACACAGTGTGAGAGAGAAAACATCCACCAGTTGATTTGAAAACAAAACAAAACAAACAAATAAACAAACAAAACCAAGGTGCTAAGGATTTTATTAGAACAAGAAGTAAAAGGAATGTTCCCATGAGAGGGTGAGATTATGGAGAATTTTACTTATGACTGGAAGTCTTGGGATACAGTTGAGTTTTTTGGGAGATGGAGATGGACAGGGTCAAAAATGGTGGTGTACAAAGTTATGAGGGAAATAAAGCATTACGTAGGTGATCTGGGCTTCTTAAGGTGACTGCCATATACAAGAGATAAAAGATAGCATGAGATTAGTCCTCACAGACCCAAAGCCAAGAATGGAGGCAAAGGCTCTTGCAAAGATTATGCAAACATTCACATGTGGAGTTCTGTATTCAACTCCTGATGCTGTTTTAGAAGAATGTAAATGAACTGGAGTCTATCCAGATGAGAAAGCCCAGGATAAAGAGAGTCCAAGGGATTTCCATTTTTGAAAAAGCAATAGAAAAAACTGGGAAGATTTTGTCAGATCTTTGTAAGACAGAATTACTCTTTCCAAGTATCAGGAGTATTATAATGTAAAAAAAAAAAAAAAAAAAAGGCCATGACTTGTACCTAAATGCTCCAGAAAATAAAACGTAAACATGTTGTCTACGGGGAAAGACATTCTTTAAAAAAAAGACTGAGTTCTCCTAAAATGAACCAAAGGACAGCTACTGCAAGTACTGTCAGCAAACTTTCTTAGCAATCTGAGATGAAAGAAGTACAAAACATAAGTAAAAGGCAGTTAGAAACTCATATTAGCATTTGTTCTATGGTGTGTTCACTCATTTGTTGAAATGCTATTTTAAGTCTACTTATTCAAATTAAAAAGTGGGTTTGTGTTTCATGTCTTTTTATTTTCTAGGTTTTGATTTTTGTTGAATTTTGTAAAAATATTGTTTGTTTGTTTTTTTAGATTATGAAAGAAAGTTTATTTAGAAAGTAGATCAGAGAAAAAGGGTGGATCCACCTCTCCAAGACTGGAGAGGCCAGACACTTAATTAACTTTTGACCAAAATATTGGTCTTAATAAACATACTTTTTTAAAAATCAGATCTGTCACCATAGATAGCTAGAGCATTTGAACTCACCTAGGGTATCACAGGAGGCATTTAACTGTCCACTTAAGAAAGTATTCAAGGAGAGGTAGGGCTTGACATTCACAGTGGGTAAG
The DNA here is from genome assembly GCA_963574415.1 of Tarsius wallacei. Classification (NCBI taxonomy): domain Eukaryota; kingdom Metazoa; phylum Chordata; class Mammalia; order Primates; family Tarsiidae; genus Tarsius; species Tarsius wallacei. The sequence goes on along the minus strand of CAUYQG010284632.1, from coordinate 8,261 downwards.
GAAAATGAAATCAGGAATAGGAGACCTGGACTGACTCTTACTGAGATAAGGTATATCTCTTAATTTTGCTCAACTTCCACCTCCTTATTCATAAAAGAGGAATGATATCACTTTTATGTGCCCCATAAATTTAAGACTCAATTGACATGATTCATAGGAAGGATCTCTAGAAACACATCAGAATTTACACCTGGACTAACTCTGATTCCCAAATGCCACATGTGGACCAGTTCCAGAATGACCATATTTTTTAAAAAAACAAAAATTTAAAAAGTTATACATCCCGGGGTTCCAATCTCAGAGGTTCTGACTCAGTAGGCCTAAGATACAAATCTGTACTCTTAACAAGCTACCCAGGTGATTCTGATACGTAGCTAGGTTTGAGACTCACTAAGCTAGGTAATTTTTAAAAATCCTTTCCTTTTATTTGGTGCTCAAAGGCTACTGACAAATAATCATTTCTTTCCCCCAGTTAAGTTGCAGCCTTTGAGACAGACTTAAACTCTAAAATGAGAGTATAATTTTGGGTATTAGCCAACCTGTGGGTGATGCAGGTGAATAAAAAGTGTTAGTCGGAATCTGCTCTGCCTATTTGTAAATTCATCTCAGCAGAAAAGGTCTACAAAGGCAAAAAGGTCATGGCTGTTTACTCTTCACCTATCTAGGGTCTCTCATCATATGCATGCATGTGTTTATGTATGTGAGAGTAACTAAATGGGAATATAAAATACATGTAATGAAGTATACAAGGTGGAAATCTTAAGTGTTCAGTTTCTTGATTTTTATGTATATGTACATCAACATAATTATCACCCAGATCAGGAGTAGGTCATTTCGAATATGCCATAGACTTCCTAAGCTCCTTCCTAGTGTACACTCACTCAAAAATAACCACTCTTCTGCCTCCCATCATCACTGGTAAGTTTTCCTGTTCTTGAAATTCATATAAATGGAGTCAGGCAGCATGAGTTCACACTTCTTTCACTCAACAAAATACCTATGAGATCCATTCATGTTGGTGAATGTACCAGTAGCATGTTCTTTTTTACTGCTAATCTTTCCGTTCTTGGAGAGAGCTCTAGATGGTCAAGTTCAGATTGTCTATAGGTTAAATGATTGTGCCAATCCAGGGACAGAATAACAAGCCCAAAATGGGAAATTCCAAAGATTATGATGTCCAATTAGGATCAAACCTTGCCATGAGAAAAGAAGGAACCTTTCAAGGTTAACCTCCTGTAGAACCTCCAAGAGTTAAGGCAGAATGTACACTCCATACCACTACTAACTCCAAGAAATCTGCATTTTTGTCACTGTGTTCATGAAATGTGCATATGCTAATGTTGGAGAACCATTGTTGTGAACTTTATAGACTATACAGATAAAGGGCTTTTATGAATGGAGTTACCCGCAGACTGCTTAATAAAAGCTAAAGCTTTTGAAATTTGACTTCAGGGATTATTACCTAGAAGGTCTGAGTTTTATGTAACAGTGAGTTTAACTCAGCTCTTTTTAAAAAACCTTCATTGAAATCTGTCTGCCTTGGGGTGAAGCCTTTTATGTGTATAACTTAATAGAGCATTTTTAAACCCGGAAAGAAAAAAAAAGATGGGCCAAACAAGAACAGTGCTGATTTATTTCTAAGCATAATGTGAAAGTAGAACATCAAAGCTAATCTCAGGGGTTCCAGTGCAGACACCCTGCAAGAAAGCCACAAGAACTCTCTTATTCTCTGTAGCCTGCTGAATAGTCAATGACAAACACACACAAATTCACCCACAGCAACACTCACTGGGCTTTTTTGAGAACACAGGAAAAAAACGGATCGTAGTCTAAGATACTCTTTGTTTCACTTCTTTTTGTGAAAAACCATTGTTGCCTTTCCCAGGGTTTGTGTGCTAAACTTTGGTGCCTCAATTTCAAAAAATTAGTATGTTATATTAACAGTGTTTATAGATTTCCAATTGCTGCTTTTTAGCTGTGTTGCATGATGCACCATATCCACGGTGGTCTTTTGCAGTATGGAGGGACAAGGGAAAACAAATGTGAGAACTCAGGTTCAGCGACTCTCAAAAAAGTCCCACCTGGGAAAATTTTAGTAGTACTTTTAATAATATTGACAACATTGGTAGCTGTGACTCATAATGCTTTTTGCCTAATTGATTTTATTTGATCTTCAACAGAATCCTTCAAAATGAAATATGCTATACCCATTTCATAGATTAAGAGAGGGTTTTTCCCCCTGATATTTCTCAGCACCATGTCCTGTATGTCAATTCATGATTTCCAGTTACAAATAACATACTGCTTTATTTTCCTACAATGAAATATTTCTGTCAAGAATAATTTTTAAAACATGAGAGAAGAAACATTTTGCTTCATTCTCATATTAATATCAAAATCCTATCTGCAGCTATCCCATATTCCAGGCTGCTAGACTACACTCACACACTGAGTATGGACAGATATACCCTTAGAGGTAAGAAATTTTGGTTTCTAATCCTGCTCTACCAAGAATCCATGTGTGGTTTTAACTCTAGTTTATCTCAGCCTCTCTTGACCATCAGTAAATAAGCCTGCTGTCCCTACACCACCTTTGCTAGCTTATGTCAGGTCTTTGCTAGCTTATGTCAGGTTCCTGTCAGGTGACTGCATAAGGGAAATATATACATGCACAAATGATAGGATGCTGCTGCAGATACTTCTGGTGGATTGTAATATTTCACCTTGACCCACCAGACATCTGCACACCTGTGTTAGGGAATGGGACAGTCAAGTACAGTATCTCAGCTACGAAGCATTGGCAAACTGCAAAACCCCAAAGCTCAGGGCATTAACACCTTTGGGGATAGCTCTTAGCCAGGATGAGAAGGGAGCCATTGGATAAATATTCCATAGTCTCCATCCTCCTGTGGGGCAACTCTGGGACAATTTCTACACAATTCCTCAGATTCTCAGTGGGATTGAACCTGTGGGTTTTACAGGTTCATTAACATACCCATATTGTCTTTTCTGTCTTCCCATTTCACTTTCCACCCTCCCCCTCTTGTGCTTTCTGGGCTCACTTTCAAATACACTACCTTTGCTGACATTCTTGTTTCAGGCTTTGTGAAGAACCCAAACCAATACTCAGACTTCAGAGAAGTATTACTATCTCAATATAGAATTGGGTGATACATGACACATTAGTTGCTAACGTTTATGCAAGTAACTCTTAAGTTGTTTCTTTATGATTCTTTGTTAATACCTTCCTAATTGCTCTTTATGTACACCTGTAAAGTTTAGGTAGAGAAATGAGGATAGAGCATGATTAATGTGTGACATGGTCTTTTTCTAAATGGGAGAATCTTCATGCAAACTTATTTTTAATAGAGGATATTAGATATGCCCTTTTGCATTTTGTAAAATTAAAACCCCTCATTTGGAATCTCAACTCATATTCTTGCCTACAATAAATTGGTTTGAGGGTGAAGTGCTAAGGCAAAAATCTCTTACCAAATTTTTTATGAGGTGATTTTCATTGGAAAGCTGACCAATTTGACATCAATAGTTTTCCACCATATTGGGATAATTTTGATTATGAATTACAGAAACCTTCATCTAAAATTCTAGGGTGACCAATTTTCCTAATTTTTCTGGTCAGTCCTGGTTTTAATACTAAAAATTCACTTCCCTGAAAATACTTTAGTCATGGACAAACCAGGACATTGAGTCATCCTACCAAGTCACCCATTTTTTACATAATTTAAACACCACCATTTAATTTATCTCTGGTAGTATGCCCTAATCTCACAGGGAATTCAGGTCTTAAAATTGCATATTCCCAGTGGAATCAATCAAGGAGAAGCCAAGGGAAAAAGAGTTATCCAAAGGAGGAGGAGGAGGGTACAAATAAGTGTGTGTGTGTGTGTGTGTGTGTGTGTGTGTATGTGTGTGTGTAAAATATCATATTTTAGACATTATATGTATAGTATAATTTTATTATATGATGTCCATGTTTTAAGGAATTTTTCCCTTTCACTCTCCACACCTCAGCATCAACATTTTTTTTTTTTGCTCCTCTTTCTTCCTTTACCATCTAAATAGGTCTTTCTTCCTCATTTTAAATTCCAGCCCCAACCCTCTCATTTTCTCAGCACCCCAAGGGACTCACACTCCCTTCCACCATCTGCACCACCAGAACAAAATAAAAATATGCTCCAAGAAACATGTTATTTTGAGAAAAGAATGTATAGATGCATTATAAACTAAATAAAAAATGTTACAGGAATTTAAAATGCCTCTTCTTTTCCTTGGCTCATTGTTTTGATGAATGACATTGACTCTAAAAATTTTAAATGCCCTTCTTTTGATTCATGTAAAACTTTGTGTTGAGAGTATCTGTGGCCATGAAGTAGGCATTTTGAATATCCACTAGGGCCTGTTTAATGTCCAAAGTAGTAACTCGCCACAGGCTTAACACCCCACCAGAAATATTGTTAAATAAAAAATTACTGACTGGCCAACCAGTATTTTTAATTCCTGTGTTTAAGGTGGAACTGGTAATGCACACAGAGACTCGAGAGGATTGCCTTGACCAAGAGGGTCTTAACATTCTTCCAGCTTGACTAAACTTTAGAAAGCCTTCCTCCTGACTCTAGTCCCCTGACTGCCCTTTTCTTAGAGCATTGAATTTATAAAACTTGTAATTATAAATCTTTTCACTGCCCCTTTGAGATGTAATTTTTTTTTTTAATCTCCAGCCAGTTTTACAACCCAGGAAAGTCTTTCTCAAGGATCTGGGAACCATCTCTTTGAAATGTGATCATCAAGAAAGATAGACCTCTATCTCCCAGTTTCTCTGGTAAAGTAGAAGCCTAATTTCCAAGAAGTGAAACTATCCCCTCTCATGAAGATGTGAGACGACTGGCTGAGGAGGAGGGGTTATTTTTTATTTGAATAAAAATAATCAGCAAACACAGATGGCCTATGGTCTCCCCCTCCCTCAGCGCTTATAAATCCTCACATCTTTTGTTTTAGTGTCCAGATTCAGTCCTGGTCTCTCTCCTTTATTGCAACAGCCTTGGATAAAGTCTTCCTTGTCTGTTTAACTTTATGCAAGATCATTTTCGCAGTCTACAAAGATGTCACCAGCTGATAAAAGAACTGAAATAGTGATCAAGGATAGCTTAAGGCAAAATGGTGCATTTGGGGAATCTCTTTCTGTAGTCCTCATCCCACCTCTCCCTACCTCCTTGGGTACACATATGGAAACACACTCACTTCACCAAATCTCTAAAATTGATCTGCTAATAAAAATGAACATTTATATGAAGAGAACTTAACATGTGCCAAACACTACTAAAAACACTTTACTGTTACTAACTTATCTAACTTATTTAATTCTCAAACAATACTGTATAGGTTATATTTTTATCCTAATTTTTCACATGAGAAAACTGAGATATTAAAAATTTAAATATCATGCCTAAGATCACACAGCTAGGGAATTTCATATGTGGGATCTGAATCTAGGCAGTTATAGTATCAGAGTCATTTATTCACTTTTTTTAGTGTAAATGCCAGTTATAGATATCACTGTCATTAATAGCCCCAGTCTTTCAGACTTCCCTCTATCCATATATCCTTTGATAGTACCCTCTCTTACTGATTCTGGGTTCGATCATTTGACTTGCTTTGTGCAGTGGGACAGTAGCAAACTTAATGCAAGCATATACTTTTTCTTTTGTGTCCCTTGCTACCAATATAAGAATAATCCCAGGTTAGCATAACAGAGAATTTGAGAAACAAAGATCAGAGGCAATTTGTCCCAGCTAAAGTTATCTAAGACCAGTCAGTCCATTCCCAGCTGACCTTTTAGCTGAATGCAGATACGTTAGCAAGCCCAGTCAAGATCAGCCAAGCCTGCACCACATCAGCAAAGCTCCCCTGGGCAAACCATAGACTTGTAAGAAATAATAAACAGTTGTTTCAAGCCTTTAAATTGCTTGTTACACAGTAACGGCTAATTCATTAAGCCACATAGTTCATAATTTAAAGGCCTCAAAAATTTGGTGTCATTGTCTCACCATTCTTCTTGAATGTATCTCACGAGGACCCCCATATCCTGTCTTTGCTCAGGCCATTGCTATTACATGGAGCACACTCACTATACCTTCTTAGCTTATCAAAATCCTGATCAATCCTTCAAGGTTTAGGTGAGCTACCATCTCTTCTTCGAAAATTCCCATAATCTACACAACCAAGAGTGTTCTATTACTGCTTCTAGTCCTATAGCATGTATTGTCTTGACCTGTCCTCGTTTGTCCATGTTTTCTCTCTCCTGGTAAAATGCAGGGAAGTACTTTAGAACTAGGTCATGTTTTGTTTATCTTTATGTTACCTACTATACCAGTCTGACAATTTTGAGTGGCTCAGAAGGTATTTCACTAATTATACAATTAGTCAAGGTAGGCTAACTGCCATAGCAAATAGCCCCCAGATTTAAGTCATTGATCAACATAAATATATATCTGTGTTTGTTCATATTATAGTTCAATGTGGGATGATTAGTTTCCCTGGGAAGAATGAGTTGCTCGACACAGCAGTTTAATGGTCCAGGATCCTGCCATTTTGTTGACCTACCTTTCTCTACTTCCTTCAAGTTCTCTCTGTTATGGCCAGTATATGGAACATGAGAACACAGATGACCACCTGGGTATTTTTACAGGAAGGCCTGGAAGTGATGTTTCTAGATGTGTCACTCCTACTTCCATCTCAGGGTTTTGTCACATGGCCATACGTAACTGCAAGGAAACATACTCAGGCTGATAGCAAAAGGACAAGTAATATCAATAAACTTAAATCTCAGTGATTAAGAAATCTTTTGTCTTTCTCCAACTTAGCGTTTGAATAGACTGTCTTCTCAAAGTTGCAAGTGTGGGATAGAAAGTGATAGAATAAAAAGTAGACTCTATTTGGAGTCAGGAAAAGAAAGCTTCTGATTTGGCTCTGGTACTATGTGTGCCTAGTGATTTTCTTGGTCGTCGTTTCTTCATCTGCACATAGTTATTGTGCCAGGTAATTTCTAAGTATCTTTCTGATTTTTGTCCTGATCTCCTAGAATTAATGTCTTTCATTTTTATCTGTGTTTTTTATCCTTCATTTTTATCATGTGTTGCTCTCATGTCATAATAGACATTTTCTCTGAGATTTTTTAATGTCTTTCAATTCAAGAGTTTAAACGTCTTTGAATAGTTCATCTATTCTAATATCAGTTACACTATTACCATCTGTAGCAGACAGGGATGTTCTCTGTCCATGTTCTGCACACTGGCCCCAGTTTCTGTCTGCTTTGCTGGTAAATGACTAGGTTTTGCACCATTTTTCAGAGGTCCGCTCTTGGGCTACTCAGGTAGCCCACATCACTCATATTCATAGAAAAATGGAAGTCCCTAGAAATCTATCACTCTGGGACAGCTTGTAGCCAAAGATGGACTTGTGTGGAAGTAGGAATCCAAGATTATTTGCCTTTATGCAAAACTTCCTCTGAAATGTTATTTACGCTTCAGACCTCCCACATGAGATCAGACTGAAACTAGGACTTCACCTGAAAGTACATCACTGCTTGGTCTCTTTCCTTCACCTCTCCTTCTTTCCCCTCCTAGTGTCTCCTGAAACTCACTCCTTAATAAATTATTTGTATCTGAATCCTTGTCTCAGGGTCTGCTTCAGTGGTCCTAAGATACTCCCTTCCCTAATAATCTCAATGTCTTGTTAAACACCCAAGCAAAACATGCCAGGCCCTTTGGAATCTTGCTTGCTTTCCCAGCTTTATCTCCTGCCTCTCTTCCCAGCTCACTCAGTGTCCCATCCTGAGCTAGCTGCTGTTTGTTAATGGTGCTAGACTTCTGTCTAGGTATTTCTCATCGTCCCATCCACTCATACTTTAAGATTCAACTCAAATATTTCCAACATTAGGGAGACTTATCAAATTCTCTTTCTTCCTCCCACCACCCCCAACTCTAGGCAGGCAGGGTTTCTCACTTCTTTTGCAAGAATAATAACAGTCTCTTGCATCGTTCATAAATAATATACAAATAGTATGATGATTAGGAGCCTAACCTTAGCAGAGGGGATGTAGGGCCAGTTATTTAACTTCTGTAGGCTTCTAATTTTTTTAACCTATTAGAACAGTAAGATCGCATCTTATTCATAAACGCAACATAAGGTGTTTTAGAGGTTTTTTTGTTTTGTTTTGTTTTGTTTTTGAGTTGGAGTCTCAC
>CAUYQG010284628.1:0-10023 GCA_963574415.1 Tarsius wallacei | reverse complement strand
TCTCTACAATAAATCAAAAAATTAGCCGGGTGTAGTAGCGCACGCCTGTAGTTCCAGCTACTTGGAAGGCTGAGGCAGAAGGATCGCTGGAGTCCAGCAGGTCGAGGCTGCGGTGGCTGGGAGCGGCCACTGCACTCCAGTTTGGGCTACAGTGAGACTCCAACTCAAAAAAAAAAAAAAATAAAGAAAAGACAGTGATTGCCTTGGGTCCTCATACTGAGTTATGGCTGAGCCAAACAAAATACCCAGTCTCCTGAGTCTCTGCTCCTCGTGCCTACCTATCTACCTCCTTTTTCACTACAGAGAATTCTGAGGTTGCACTGGACAGGTAAGAAGTATCTTGTTTGACTTTTCTGTTTGCTGTTACAATTTTGTTGACTTTTCTGGGTCAACATTTCTAAATATTCAGTCATGTTCTGACATTTGTGCACTTGTAAGTTTCTTAGGAAAAAATTACTATACTATCTCCTTTTACTTGACAATACATGTTGAATTGGAGGCCTGAGACCAGCAAGCTCTGATTCAGATCTCCTTACCCCACCATTATCACTTGGCGGTTTTAGCATTGGTAAATCACTTAAGTTTTTTAGTCCTTTATTTCCTTTTTGGCAGATGCTAGCTGAGGTTCTTCCTGCCTCCAAAGTTTATAAGCCTAAGTACCACCCCCCACTCTGACACTTCTCTTCCTGGATTATTTTGTTTGCACTTATTGTTTGCACCTTCAAGTCACTATTGCATCCTGAAGTGCCTGAGAATGGATTCTTCTCCTCCTTAATTTTGTTGATCTTGTCCCACCAGTGAAACTGGAAATCCTTGAACAATTCATGTTCTCCTTTCTTCTGCAACATTTACTCATCTGGAAGATGGAGTGAGAATAACTTTCCTGTGTATTTTATAGGTTCTAAAGAAATTAGTTGAATTGTAAGGTATCTCTTTGGAAAAGATGTTTCACAGTAGGTGTTAAGGTCTTAGTCCTGTTTCAGCCCTTTCACTGAACTGTTATCGCAGACAAGCTAGCTCACCTCTTTAGGAAGACTGTATTATCTTTAAATGAGAATATTGGAAGAGCTATGTGAATTCTCCTTCTAGTTCTAATAGTTTATGAGCCTGAGTTTTCCTTTGTATGCTAATCCACTCTAGTGGATTTTCTTACGCTTTCCCAAACATCCTTTATCTGCAGGTCTTGATCAATGGTGCTCAGCACATAGAACCAGGACCACAGATATTTAAAGGAATGTATCACCCTCTGTCCATTTCCAGAGCTTGCCCCTTTGCTTTATAACTGTGTCCACATGACATGGAATAGGGGGTATGTAAATTGAATACTTTTTCTTGGTTTCCAATTTTGATAACATTTTAAAGGGTCATAAAAATGTTCAAGGAATAAAAAGGCTTTAGAATGATGAGCCAGTGTATAAAGTTAACATCAAATTTCTAAGCATAAGAAATATATGGGGTGGGGGAGGAAAAGGGAGGTGGGATTAATGGTAGTCAATATCTGTCTGGGGACGGGGAGACACCCCTTATCAACAAGGGTGCCTGAACGAAGCATATTTGTATACCTCACCCTTAACTGTACCCCACAATATCAAAATAAAAAATATTGATTAAATTTTAAAAAAAGAAAAGAAATATAAGAATATAAGAAAGTGGCTTTTGAAATTTATTACACCTCAACTCATTGCACCTGTGTTATCACAATGAAAAATAAAAAAACTATCTCACATGAGGTTTTAAAACAAAATCAATAGTTAAACCACCTAGCATGTACTATATTCTACTGCATGCTACAGCAGGGACCAAAATATTTTAGTAAGCTATTTAATTTGTAAGTTCAAACAATGATTGTATATCCTGCCTCCCCCAAATATGGGTGTTTTCTTAATGAAAAACTAAACAATTTTAGTCTACTTTTACAAATTTCTGTCTATAATTTATATTGTTTTCTGTTAATTGTGTTCTGCAAATGATTCTGGGGAAAATGTCAGCAAAACTAGATGATTTATGAATATCCTTATAGATATTTCAATTAGGTGTATTTCCCTTTTATGCACACATACAGATAATACAGAAAAGGCAGCTTGGTATAGTGTTTGCTAAACTATGCATGTGGACTAACTGGCAGGGTGGCTCTCTAGTTTCCTCTTCTATGGCTTGCCTAGATAACCTGCAGCAGTGGTTTTCACACTTTTTCATAGAAGTGCTTCAGGGGACATTAATAGGGGAGCTAGGGATGGTGCAGTGGATTCAACCCTAGGCATCGTCTACTTGTACTTGAATTAAAGCAGCTCCATTTGTAAATGTTTCATGTACTGTGGTTCAATGTTTAATTTCATTTTTATCAGAGGTTCTCATCTCCTGCTTTAAAAAGAGGTGTCAAATATCTATTTTACTGTCAAATAATTAGTCTTATTGTGGCCATTCCTATTATTCTTATTTTATTGAAGGATAGATAATACATGTATTTTCCCATATTATTTTCTAACTATTGTCCTGCAAATTGACCTTTATTTTCATTAAGAACTTATTATTGATATTATTTTTATTTTATAAGGATTAGAATTCAGTAGAAGTACTTTAATGAGTACATAAATATCGTGAAAAGTGAAGGGTTTGTTACTTGTTTGTCTTTGCTTTTGAATCTGAATAGAAAGAGCAGTGAACAGTGAAGCTGCATGTATACTCAAGTACAGGCCATGTTAACCCCCTACCCTTACTGACAACCAGATTGGCCTAACCTCTGGTGGGTTTGGTCTGATTGCTGGTGGACAGCAAAGATAGCGGCAGACAAGTTATGTGGTATCAATATAGATTTATACAATACTAGAGATCAAAAAATAAATAAATAAAAGAGGACCTGGAAGGCTTATACTTTCGTGTTATGGAGAGAAAAGTTGAGTTCCAGAAAGGGAAAGTGGCTGCTTGATGGCATCACAGCTAGACATGGTCTTGTGCTGGCTGCTTCTGTAAGGCTGAGTCTGTGAAACAGAGGCCCCTTTGGAGTACTTCCAAATAATGGAGTTGTCTTAAGGAGTCATGCAAATGAGATCTGCACTAGAAGGCTCGGAATTGGGATAGATCTGTCGTTGAACGCCAATCATTTTTCTTTTCATCTCATTTCTTTTTTTTTTTTTTTCTTTCCCATCCTCTTTGTCCTCTCCTCCCAGTCTATTTCTCTGCTTCTCTATCATTTGCTTGCCCATTGTTCTCTTCTCTCCAATGATGATCCTATGATCTCTTGGTATGTTCTGATAGTAGTTAGTCATGCACATCATGCTTTTAGTTGATCATGGCTATAGCTCATCCTTATGACAGTTCTGTTACATGTTTCTTAGTTCAAATTTATAAGAAGAAGAGTTTTATTTGCCTGTCTCATCTTCTTGCCACAGGCCAAAAGTTGTGTTCACTAGCCTATTTATGGGCCTGATGGTGTCTAGCTTTGGTTCTGTGGGTCTTGGTCTTCTGAATGGAATCAAATGGTTCAATACATGACTCTTTGACAACTAGGGCAAGGGACAGGACCATTTCCTTTAAGGAGATGTGGGTTGACCAAACATTATCCACACTGGGTGAGTGTGTTAGGGATGAAAAAGATGAGATAGTAGAGATTCTAAAGGAAAAAAATTGAAGCATTTGTCAACCCTAGTGTTAGCTTTATCTTGACATTCTTTTCTTCAAGGGTGCTAGAACTATGAAAAACTGTCTTCTGTTGTTACCATATTTCTTATATGTTCAATGTCATGCTCCTAGTTGTCAAGCTCTTATTTTACCTCAAATTGTGAAAATGGTTTCTCTATTATAAATGCCCCCATGTTTGCCCCAAAGATGGCTTTTGAGGTATCTTTTCCCATTACTCTTAACCTGTAGAGCTGATGTCATTTTAAGATATTAATCAGGCTTGAGTTTGGGCCCAGTTTTGCAAATTAGAACAGTTTCTGTCAGCCATTAGTGAATAAGCATCTTAGGGGAGGGAATTGTTTTTTTTATGTCTGTCTTTTCCACATGGATTTACAAAGAGTCTTAATGAACACAGCGTACTTGACATCTCTAAACAAAATTGAAAGTGATAATAAACTGCTTGAGGTTGGGTATCTTGCCTGCTTTAGTCTGCATACTACTTAGCACAAACTGTTTCGTAGAATTGCATGGGAGAAAAAACATCTGCACAAATCAACAGTGAGAAATACCTTATGAACACTGGTATCATAGAGAATGAGGCAAAGAAGAGTCAGTTATCAAATCAGTAGGGTTATTAGTAATGTCTTATGGAGAGGATCCATTTGGTAAGATTGATAAGTAGGGTTTTTGGAAAGGTAATCACTTTATCTAAATGAATGGGGAAGAAAATATACATCCCAACGTGAATTAAAACATTTTTTTCCTTTAACTTTAAATATTTGGGGTCTCATTCCATAAAGTGACATTTCTATTAGATTAAATAGGTCATATTTGCTGTAATTCTTATTATTGAATACTGCCTATCTCAACTCAACATTACCAGAATCAGTGTGACAAGACTGATCTTATTATTATATAGCATGGGGGATTATATTAAGTAGTAATGTTACTGTATCCATTTTCATTTTTGCACAAAGTTCTCTTACCAGTTATTTAGAGTGTCTATTGGTATTTTCATGGAATTATTAAGTATATGACATAACATAGTTTTTCTTAAGATACAAAATTATAAATGAACTCTGTATGTATACCAACACCTTCACTTTCCCCACATTGTGTTGGAAATCCACTTGGCACAGTTGTTCCCTAAATGTGAGTTTCAGACCAGACCCTCAGTATCACCTAAGGACTTGTTAAAAATGTAAGATTTTGGACCTTACTCCAGACCTACAGAATCAGAAATTGTGACAGGTAGAACCTAATAATCTATGTCTTAACACACCCTCCAGGTAGCTCTGTATAGGCTAAGGTTTGAGAAACACTGGTCTAAGATTGTGTTCTTCATAGTTAATTCCTGGCACCTTATACATATTAAGATGCATAGAAGCCCCATCTACTGAAACCCTGAGTAGCTTATTTTTATTTTTAATCAAAATACTTTGAGAAGTTGCATACTCAATTGATTTTCAACTAAAACATTTATTTTGAAACTGTGGTCAAAGTAATAATTAATAGCTCACAGTTATCGAATACTTTCTTTGTTAACAGCACTTGACGTGCATCAACTCATTTAATCCTTACAGCATTTGCATGAGAAATCCAGAGATCTCAGGGAAATTGTCTAAATAAAGTCACAAAGCCAGCAAATGGCAGATCCATGTATCAAATCCCTACAGTTTGACCTTGTCTAGATCTTTTACCAGTGTTCTTTTTGTATTAGGGAATAATTTAATAAAAGTGAGTACAAATAAATAAAAGAAATATGGATTTTTTCATCAAAGATAGATGGTAGATAAATGATTGGTTGATTAATTGATAAATACTTAGCTATGTTGTTTGTAAAGAATATATCTTTAAAATTTCTTTGATATCACCATCATTCACTGATATTAGAAATAAGGGAGTAATGAATTTTAATGACCACAATAGAAAAAAAATGTATTTTGAAACTTAAATGATACCACTGAAAATAAAATGAAAGTTGTATGTAAAGATAATATACTGTTTTGAGTTACTATCTTCCTAGGTCTCCCCAAGTTGGCATTTTTTTTGTTTTCCTAAGTTATCAGGGAAAGCTTTCCTTCTTCTAATGAATCACAAAAGGAATTCCAAGCTTGGGTGGTGTCTGGAAACTCTTGTGTTTCATATGGGGTCAGTCCTAAGGCATTTCTTGAGCTTTGTAAACACAATTTAAAAATCACTGTTTTAACTCTTGTAAGACAGTTTTCTCTAAGAATTTTTTTGGTTGCTTTCTCAGGTCTGTTATTGAACAGTCACATGCAAATCTTGGCTTTTCAAATACCCCTTGTATGATGTGTCAAGATGATTGTTGGCCATCTCAAAGATTCTGAAGGTTGTTAAAAATTAAGTCAGGGTCATGTATATTTTGAGTGTGGCGCTTGGTATTGGCTCTAATTCCAGCATGTAAACTTCCCAAGCTAGATACTGGTTCTTAATTAACTAGACCATTCTTCTTAGTCTTTTATTTTTCTTAAAGAACTGAATAAGACCTCCCTTTAAAACAGATTTTATTTGGTTATTAGGTTCCTGATGGTTTTCATAGCACAGGATTTTTCAGTTGGTTCTGCTTCTCTATTTCAAAACTGAAATGAATACGTAACAAATAAATTGTTATTATTCTAGGTAAGATCCATTTATTTTCATTCATTAACAATGAATGCTCTCACCACTTCACAACCACTAAGGTTATGGTCAGTTCAGGCAAGGAACATCACTGGTTGCTAAAACTATGGGTAGTAGGTTCTTGATGAGCATAATACTACCAGAGTGTCAAAGTATCACCTCACAGATGCTTTACTGATTTAAAAATGAAGAGGGGCACTTTTACAATTGTGAAATCTGGTAAACACTACCTTAATCAAGTCATCAAAGTTGGCATCACCAAATACGGGCCAAAATGACATCATGAGCTTCCTGATATGGTACAGTGGGAAGGACACAACACCATGCATGTAATATTCCTGCCAAACTTGTTTAATCTGAATCCAATCATCAAACAAAACCAGATGGTTAAACTTTTTATAAGACACCTGGCCTGAATTATTTCAAAAGTCAGCTTCATGAAAAAATAAAGATAGGCTGGGAGCCTGTTCTAAATTGGAAGAGAATAAAAAGACATGTCACTTCAATGTGTGATCTTTAAATGGATTTTGGGATAGAAATTAATGACAATAGGTTAAAGGGCCTTATTGGGACCACAGGTAAAATTTGAGCATGTGTATATATTTGATAACACTATACTCATGTTAAATTTGTTGGGTGTGATAACAGTATTGATAAAAGCAGAAGTTCCTAAGAGATGAAAGCTGAGGTGCATATGGTAGGGGAAGCTTCTGTAACATCACACAAATGGTTTAATTCCAACAACAAATATAATTTATGTAGCTAGGGAGGCAGTGTGGTGAAATGTTGGCCATGGGTAAATTGGGGTGAAGGGTATGTGGATAGTGGTCATTTTACTACTTCTTAACTTTTTTTGTGAGTGTAAAGTTTTTAATAAAATGTTTGGCTGTAAAGAATGAAAAATAAATACAAATGAAATGTTCTTTTGTAACTTATTACTGGTACTCTTTGCTTATCACCTTAATTAGTAGGTTAGTGATAGTTGGCCTAAAATATGATTCATCTAAAGTCAGTCTCTTGAAAATGGCCTGACTTTGTTTAACCTACATTTTGGGACATTTTGGTTCTGGGCTCTTGTTTTATAGGTTGTTCCCATATGCTTACAGTGGGAGAGCTTTCATCCTTTAATTCTTCTAGTGAAGCATAATGATTTTTTAAGTCATAATGAGCCCCAACCGTGGTTTGTTGAGCCTTTACATTTGTAGAATGAATAAAAATAAATATCTGATAGAAAATAATATCTTATGAATGGCTTGTTCATGGGAATTTTGTAGTTAATGGTAAAAGGACACTGTCACTAGATATCTTTTGTGCCCCAATTCCCCTCCCCTCATCCTACTTTCAAGTACCGAGCATTTCTAAGGTGACCACTTCACCACGGGTATTACCTGGTAGTGCCCAGCCTCAGCTGCAGTAGCTTTCCCTCACTTTCTGTCCTGGGCCTTCTCTGCCACCATTTTACCTCTTGGGACAAGTATGAAGGTGTTAAAACACCCCATAGGCAACTCTAAACCACTTGTGAACTGGAGCCTGAGGATAAATATCTATTCTCCCATCCCTCGGGTGGAACAATCTGTGGCACATTCTATAGGACTCTCCAGGGGGCTCCCAGAAGGATGGAGCCCTAGTTCCCCAAGTTGCTGGCCAGCTCTATAACACCTTTGAATGGGCTTTCCTTCCTTCCTGCTTAACTCTTCAGAGTCTCTAATTACTGTTTCTTAGGATTGATGCCCAAAATAAATGGTGAATGTGCAAATTTTTGTCATAAGCATTGTTTTCTTTGGCAGAATCCAGACTAAAACAATGGAATATTCAGAATCTTTCTAGTTAACGGTTGAAGAGTGTGGGACTTGTTACCATTACAATGACCACTTTATAAAAGTTCTTATGGTATCTAAGAAATACATTAGATGAAGAGTTAGGAGAATCTTTCTCTTGAATCTTCTTGGGGAAGTCATTTAGCCATCAAGTAACTGGCAAAGCTACTGGTGTCGTGAGGTAAGGAGAAGACATGTTGGTAAGTCTGTAGGATTCTGTTAGCTGGTTATAGGAATGATATCTAGTATAAGGTGTAGAAAATAGCAATATAGCCCCCAAATCTAAAGGTAAATGAGAATCCCAAGAAAAAGATTTGTGGTAGGACTGGGTAGGACTTTAGTAATTTGTTCTGAGACATAAAATAGAAACTTAATGGCCTATTCTAATGTATGAGGATTGAAATGTAGGAGCAAAGGTATTAATCATATTTTGCACACATGCCCCTCCCCTGCTGCCCTTTTATCTGGTTTTGTTTTGTTTTGTTTTTTGCAAAATCCCACAGCATTAGGCTGAAACTTGTTAAGAAATTGTATCAACCTAATATGAGAAACTGAAAATGGGCAGCAGTTCAAGCTTAGAGGGAAGGGAGAATAAGGAGGCTGGAAACCAATGGAAGTCTTACAAGCACAGGCTGGCTGTACATTATAATTACTTGTTTTATTGTATAGCTCAGGGTAATTCTGTGACTTTTGAGTCTCAGTGGTTAGATATTGCAGTGACTTAAGGCATAGGCAGTTGATGTGCTTTCTGTTACAGTAAAGTACAGATGCTGAAGACCTGATTAAATCCTGTCTCTTTACTGATACCCCAAGGGAACACTTAATGAATGATGCTTTCCTTAAGAAGAAGAATAATTGACAATAGCTATATTATTCATATTAATTTATAGTTACTGGTTATAATTAATGTTATTTATGAACATCATCATAATTATAGTACTTTACAATTTACAAAGTATTTTGCCATCCATTTTCTTATCTAAATCTTGTAACATCCCTCTGGCTTAGGAAGGGCAGGTGATGTTCTCCTCATTTTATAGATGAGGAAACTATGGACCTGGAAAGAATTTAACCAGACTTTGATCCACCACCCTTGCCAATATATTGTGCTATCTATGAGCATATGGAACTACTTATAAAATTCATGTTTATTGTAATATTTAATATCTGAACACAAGACAGTGAAATTTCCTGAGTTCTCAGTTGCTTTCCTTAACAGTAGTCCCTATCTTTCCTTGTTGTACCAGGACACAAATACCTAGAATATTCACAAGGATGTTAAATATTAAAGGGATCTTTTTCACAACCATTCCACAATATTTCATACTTATTTATGCTCTTTGAGATAAAGGTGTGAGATCTTTGATAGAGAGATTAGTGCCTTGAAAACATCTATTCCTAGGACCAACACCAACTAGCCTTAAGGAGTTTTTGTTTTGTTTTGTTTAAGGCTAAATAGTATTTTATTGTATGTACCACATTTTCTTCTTTAATATATATTTATTTTAAAGATGTGGGGTACAAGTCAGAATTAAGTACATACGTGGTCTACCTACACAGGTGAAGTTTGGACCTCCCATTGGTCCTCACTTTGCCTGGTTTAGAATCAGATACCCTTGATGATATTATGTGCTCCATCCCTTCCTTTTGCAGTGTCCCACTACTGCCAATCTCTTTCTTATAGTGTTATGATAAATGTTCAAGGTCCACTTATGAGTGAGAACATGTGGTATTCACGTTATTTGTTTCTGTGATAGATCACGGAATATGATAGACCCCAAATCCATCCAAGTTGCTGCCAAGTCCATAATTTTGTCCTTCTTTATGGCTATGTAATATTCCATCAAATGTCTGTACCACATTTTTTTAATCGAGTCCAGTTTTGATGGGCAGCACAGTTGGTTCCATGTTTTTGCTATTGTGGATAGTGCTGCAATAAGCATGC
>CAUYQG010284620.1:0-32539 GCA_963574415.1 Tarsius wallacei | reverse complement strand
CCTCAGCCTTCCAAGTAGCTGGAACTACAGGCGTGCGCTACCACGCCCGGCTAATTTTTTGATTTATTGTAGAGATGAGGTCTCACCAATTTGCCCAGGCAGGTCTCGAACCTGCAGGCTCAGGCAATCCACTCACCTCAGCCTCCCAAGGTGCGGGATTACAGGCTGAGCCACTGAGCCTGGCTATAAAGCCACTCTTACCCTTCACCTTGTAGTGTCTTGTTTTGGGGGTCTACACAAACAAAATAGCCAAAGTGGGGGAAGCAATTATGTTAAAGGTACTGGTACAGCCATTAGAAAGATAACTAGATAAGAAAAATCCGCATGCCCAATAGCGTAAGGATGACTAAACAAACTATAATTTATCCACAAGAAATCATGCTAGATAGGCTCTAAATATGAGATGTACGTGCATGTGAACTGCCAATGGGAACAAATATTAAGTGAAATTTTGCAGTGGGAAAACTGCAGAACCTAAGAGTATGGGAACACACCAATCTCGCCTACTTAAAATAAAACTGCTTCCAACATCATTGCACGTGACTCATGGAACACATCAGAATTCACTCCTATCGGGTGGGATTTCTGGGTCAAAGGCCAATGTATGTTTTGCAACATGCTAAGGAAGCATGACCGGCCCGCCAATTGACACAGGTCTTTCATGCCGTGCTGGGATAGCTGAAGGTTGACCTCCACAGGAGAGGAGATCTGTTGGGCTCCTCAAAGCAAACACAACCACTCACAGGTAGGAAGGTAAGTTTGGCCTTAGTGCAAGAGAGGGAACTGCCAGTATTTCGAAGTGTTCTCACATCAGCAGAGTATGAGAGTTCCTGGTAATCCATAAATTACATAACAATTCTCAGTCCTTCCAATGTCAGGCATTCTAGTGGGTTTATAGTCATTTCTTCTGGTGTTTATAAGTTTTGTGCCATCTAATAACGTTTAGCACTTTTACATGGGCTATTGGCCATTTAGATATTCCTGTCTGGGAAATGACTGTTCAAGTTTGGACCCATTTTTCAATGGACTGTGTGTTCCGGTAAGAGACCTTTGTTGATTTGCAATAATTTCTCCCAGCTGAGCCTTTCCTGAATACCTGACCCACAAAACTACTTCTGGTAACACAGTTTGGGGACTGCTGAGCTACAAGAACTTTCCTCTGAAGAAGCAATTTAAAACTATGGAGGAGGATGCAATGCAGATGAAAAAATGGGGATTGTTGGAGCAGGATGGAGGAAGCCTATGCTAGAATGTTCTGGAAGGGTGTAAATTAGAAACAGACCTGACTCTAAATCCTGTCATAGGCTTTGGACTTAAAGACCTCAGAATAACAAAGACAAAAAAAAAAAAAAGAGGATGCAGGCACACTGACATCCCCTTCTCATCAGAAATGCTCAATTCTAGAAAGGAGTAAATCCATCAGAGGTCTGAAGGTCTTCATCCTAGAATTCTACACCCAGCCAATGTAGTAAGTAAGTAAACACCCAGGCTAAAGACATTTTATGTTACAGAAGAACTAAAGAAATGTATCTCACAGGTACCCAGGAGGTGGAGGAATAAACCAGAGTAAACAGAAAAAGAGGGCCCCATGACAGCTGTGCAGCAAACCCAGAGAGAGCACCTTGAAGCCATCTGAGAAAAACCAGAGAGATGGGTCCTGGAGACCTAACAGATGTGACAGAGCCATACAGTGTGGAAGGCAAAAGGGATCCTTGTTCTCTTTGCTGAGTTTCCACCACCTCTGTGTCCCTACTCCCTGAGACACACAGCTCTGCATAACCATGGAAGGGACCCAATCAAGTTGGATCAATGATTGCAAGATCCAGGCCCAGAAAATGGCATCCTTCCTAGAGAACGCTTCGTGCGGCTCCCTGCTCTACGGACGTCAGAAGAGGGAACAAGAAGTTTCAGTCCCCTTACTTTAGCCACCAGAATTCCTAGGAACCCAGCTACTGCCAGGGTTGCCAGTCAGTCCTTGGAAGTAGCAGTGACGGTTGGATGGCCTGGGACTCGGGAAAGAACAAGACACACAGCAAATGTGGATTAGGCTTTACTGGGGATTAGACAGTCGTAGGGCCAGCAACAACCTAAGGAAGCATGGCCTGCCCGCCAATCGACACTGGTCTTTCATGCAGTGCTGGGATAGCTGAAGGCTGACCTCCACAGGACAGGGGATCTGTTGGGCTCCTCAAAGCAAACACAACCACTCACAGTTGGGAAGGTAAGTTTGGCCTTAGTGCAAGAGAGGGAACATTGAGAACGTTCCTTTTGCTGAAGGAACTGGGGAGCCTGAGGCTTTAATAGGCCTGGACAGGACAGGAGCTTGGGGGAAGTAAAGAAAGTCACTAAGGCCCTGGGCCTGAGAAGGGAATGAAAAGGAGAAAGGACCAAGAAAGCAGTTCCAGGGGTGCAGAGAGTCCACTGTCCTCCAGGGTCCAGGCAGCAGGCTCGGTAGTGTCCTCACTCCCATCTTCCAGCCTTACCAGGTCCTATTTATTTCCCCAGATGGCCATCTTTAAGAACAAAGGTGTTGGGAGGAAGCGGCTGGACTTCATGTAGGCAGAGATCTTCTTTAAGCCCTGAGAAGGGAGAAAGCAAGCCAGAGCTCAGGGTCTGCTGCCGACAGGGGCCGAGTGGCCCCACTGCAGGCACTCCAACAAACAGCCTTACAACGTGGGCACAAGGGTTGCAGCATCACAGCCTCTTGGGGTCCCCAGCTCTGCTGAGTTAACTCTCCCAATGTCCCTTAATTAATGTCATGCCTGAATGAGAGCTATCACTGATGGAGGCTCCACATGTGTTTGGTGCTCTGAATCCAACACAGGCTTAGGAAGCCCACCCAACTACCCCACCAAATCAGTTCTACAATCACCATTTCTCACAAGAAAAACTGAGGCGCACACAAGTTCAGCAACTTCCTCACACTCACAAAGCTAGTAAGTGGGTCAGGGCTGGAATGCAGCCTGGCTCTCTCTCTCTCCAGCTGTGGTTCTTTCTGCCAAATTCTCCCCCTCTCCCTCAGACACACAGAAGGCCCTGTCACTCTCTGCACAATATTCTCCTTTGTCACAGGGAGGCTCCTGGCTTGCCTAGGTTTGCACACAGAGGAGGGACCTCTAGCAGGACCCGGCCACTCAGAACATGCCCGTGCAGCCTGGAAGAGAGTCCAGATCTCATCCAATGACTCAGCAAAACCTGGATGAAAGTGTAGGGGGCAGCGAACCTGCAAAAGAGAGGCTGGCCCAGGCTCTAACCATTAACCCTTAAACTATAAAGTCCAAAGTTCTCTACCAGGTACCTGAGCCCCATCTCACTGGGCCCCAACCTACCTCACCTCCAGCCCTGCTGCAGGGGACCAGGTGATATGACACCCAGGTCTGTTGTGTGAGATCTTACCAGAACAAAGTGCCCAGAAAACGTCTATAGTTCCAAAGAGACCTAGGCTGCCTGTGCCCAAAGGGCCGGGCCCAGGCAGGCCACAAGCTGCAGCCCTCAGCTCACCCCTCCCCCATACCTCTTACATAATCCCAAGTCCATTCAACCTGGACCAGAACCAGAGTTGATAAAAACCAGCTGAGAAAGCAGATCCCTTGGAAGAAGTGAGAAAGGCAGAGATTCTAGGCTCAAACACCTGGAGGACTCACCCCTCAAATCCCCACATCTGGACTAACGGAGCGATTGCTGCTATCAAACACGTTGACTATGGGTGACATGATTAGCTGTGAGGTGAGGTCATGGGTACTTGGAGCACAGCTCAAATTCAGGAAAAAAAAAAGGGAGAGGAAGAGAAGCAGGGAACAAACCCACTCCACCACAGCCACAAAACACTTCAAGTCAAGCTCCTTCAGCGAGGACAGCCACACACATGCGCAACTCAGGCTCCTACCACACCCTGGGACATCAGCACTTTCCCAGATAGATATGTGATTGGGGAAAAGCATTTCTGGAGACTGGGTATAAATTCTGTGTGTCTTAGTTACTTGATATCAACCCTACCTTGTGAACTAATGTTAGCTACACACACACGCTACTGAAATGTTCTGCCCCTTCCATAGTGTCCTGGGCCGTGAAACCCAGGCTGGACAAGGCCTGAGGACTTTCCTTTTGAAACCAAAAAGGGAGACCCCCGACTGCTCCCCATAGATCCAGAGGCTGACAGGGAGCACAGCACAGCCGCGTCTGACTCTGGAAACTTGAACAAATGACTGACCCGCTCATTCTCAGTTTCCTCGTCTGTAATATGGGAAGGATCATTCAATCAACCTATAGGAATGTTGTAAGGATTAAATTGGACACATGAGCTGTAATATGCTAAGCAGAGGCCCTAGCATAAATACAGTGTTCAATAAAGGCAAATTGGTCTTCATTTTTGCTCCAGAATTGGAGTCTTACTGTGCGATCTTGGCTGGAGTGCGGTTGCAGGGTTACGGGCACTGCAGCATCGACATGCTGGGCTCAGGCAATTCTTCTGCTTCAGCCTTACAAAAATCTGGAAGTATAGGCATCCACCACCACACCCAGCTAATTTTTTTGGTTTAATGTAGAGACAGGGTCTTGCCAAGTTTCCCAGGTTGGTTTTCCAGAACCGGGAAAGCATCACGGAGAAGGGAAAATGATCAAGAAACATCCAAGAGCATGGAAGATTGGAGGCATCACCTCAAAACGGGATATGAAGTCCTTCAGGTTTGGGAACGCATCCAGGCACGTGGGCTCAAACATGCGGATCTTCTCAAGGACATCATAAGCGATGAAATCCACAAAGGTAATCTGCACAAGGTCAAAGGTAAATGGACAGGACCTTCCCTAACACCGGAAGTATAGCAACCCACAGTCCCCAAGGCACTCCCCCTTTACCTTGTCCCCTGCAAACCATGGCCGCTTCCCCAGGAACTGTGAGTAGACCTTCATTGTCTCAGGAAGTCCCTCTAGATACTCTGGCTTCAGTTTCTCCTGAGGCAGAAAACAACTGTCACCACCTCAGACATTTGAGTGGATTCCAGAAACGATGAGAAGAATTTCAGGTGGAAATGGAGGAAAGAGAGAAGCAAAGGCCTTTCGGGAGTCCCCTGATCCTCCCGTTAGGAAAAGGCATCGATCCCTGTGCGCGTCAAGACAACACTTGGAAAAAAGTGGTGAAGCCAGAATATCAGGGTGCTACTACATTCCTCTGCCTTGTACTTGCTTTCCTCGTGGTTTGAGTGTCTGTCTTCAGACACCTGGGGGAGGTAGCCCCAGCAGAGGTCAGGGATTAGAGATGGAGGGGATTCTGGAAGAAAATACTATGGTCTAGAAAGCAAATTTCCACTCTAGGAAGTCTGTACTCTGTGATAAGATCGGAGGGAAGTGAGTTAGAGGTTTTATTTTGACGCCACTTTGTAGTTTGAGGATCACTCAGGTGGCGTCATAGGAAATAGTCTGGAGGATTAGTAGTGCTAAGAAGTTCAGATGGAAAGAGGACCAGTTAGGTGGGAATGTCACACTCCTGACCCCTGACCCAAACGCTACCAGGAACCGGGCTAGAGAGAGAAGGTGGGACTCACAAAGTCTGGATTGTAACAGAGTCTGACCAGCTGCATAAAAGTGTCCCACAGCTGGTTGCTCAACACGTCCACTCGAATCTTCTCCTCCTCTGTCTCCCCACCTGCCACACACACACAACAGAAACTTGCTCTTAGCCACCCCCCCACCAGCCAAGCCCAGGGAGGGGCTCCTGTCCCCCCACCCGCAGCCAATCTCACTCACACATATTGTGTTTGCGGGCAAGGTAGCGCAGGATGGCGTTGCTCTGGGTGATCTTGTGAGCCCCGTCAATTAAGTAGGGCAGCTGACGGGCAAGCAGTAAGGTCAGTCGGGCCGCCAGGCCTTAGGCTAGGGCACAGATCACACCTAGCATTCACTGTATCTGCCCATGCTAGGCCCTAAGTACGAATACTCAAAAGTAGTAGATGAATGAGTGGGACCTAGAACATCGTGGAAAGGCAGTGTGGAGGGCCAGGAAGGAAAGTAGAGGGCAGAAGGCACCTGACCTAGAACCTCTAGGTTGGGGACAGGACATGCCGTTAGAGTCACCTTGACTTTCCCAAAAACCACCCCCTCCCCTGCACCTACATTGGGAAAGTCCAGGCCCAGCTTGAATTTTTCATTCAGCCACTGGCTTCTGTCATAGTCAGGAGCTGTGGTGGAGAAAAGGGGATGAAAACAAACCTCCCAGAGTCCCACCCTCCTTCCTGGGACCCTCCCAAGAACTCAGTGGCAAGACCCCTGAGTCAGGTAGATCTAGAATCTGGTGGGGGAAGATTCTTTGTAAGGACTCTGGACCCTACATGACTAAGACAAAGGTTTAGGCAGGCCTTAAGGTGGAATCCATCTCAATTATCTACACAAGGAGGCCCAGCAATCTTCTCCCAGCGACCTGCCTTGGAAGGCCAGCCTGCACCCTCCAAGGGGTCTAGGGATGGACTGACTGCAGCCCTAGCAGGTGGAGGCCTGCAGAGGTAGCAAAAGGTGGCCACACAGGGGTTGCTTGGGACCAACTCAGCAGGAGAGGGCAGGGGTCAGGACAAGAGGATGCCCTTACCATCCCCCATCGAGTACAACTTTTCCTCATAGCTTGAGTCTGTGTATTCCAGGAGCAGGCGGATGGCGTGGGCCAGCTGGGAGAGACCGCCGAGGCACAGGGCAGAGAGTCGTGACTTTATCTGTTCCAGGTAAGTCCCTACTCTTACACCAACAGCACCCCCCACCAACCACACACACAGACACACACACACACACACACACACACACACACACAGTGGCAGGCACAGGGAGTGACAGGCAGCTTGCCCTGAAGAGGAACCAGCTCTAGAATCCGTGCCCCTGATCAACACTTCCCCACCCCTCAGTCCCTTGTTGTGTAGTGTCCGGAGCCCTCACACCCTCACTCACCCCACGGATGTCCCAGTACCCCAGTATCATCGGCATGGTGCTGGTGCTCAGGACACAGCAGCCAGGACTCAGCGGGACTGGCCGGTGACTCGCTGCGGGATCCTGGGAAGGCAGGGGCGGGGCTTTGGTCGGGGCCTAGTGATAGCGCCCGCCCCCTAGGCCCTCAGCCTGCTGGTTTTAAATGTCTTCACTTCTACCTGGTTGGGAAATGGGCCCAAGACACTGGAGGGCAGGAGCCAGTCGCTCCCCCCTGGCTGGAAGGAGAGAACTCCACCCCAGCTTCCCAGCTTCCCAGCCTCCCAGCCTCCCAGGCCGGAGGTTTCTGTGAGTGAAGTCTGGATGCCCAGAAGCCCAAGGCAGGGCTCGGGCTCACCTGCTTCCCCAGCCCCACCTCCATCCACACCCCTGCTAGATCCACGGGGACTTGGTTGTGCCCTTGGGGGGCCAGATCCTAAAAGAGCAAAGTTCTTTTCCCTCCCCTCCCCTTCTGGCGTCAGGTTTTGCCTCTTGCCTGCTGAGTCCCTGCAGGCCCTGGGAGGCTCAGGCTGGCAGCCAGTCAGTACAAAAGGTGATGCCTTCAACTTAGCACCTATCACTGGAAGACCAGGTCCCCCAACCCAAAAATTCCTCAGAGGCGTTACACTCCCAGATCGCCATGTGGACCCGGGAACAATATCAGTGTGATGGGAGCGACCCCAGGGAAAGGGCCAGAGCAAAGACTATGTGGTCTCTGTGTTTGAAGTGCCGTGGTAAGGCATTCTCAAATTGATCAAGCCACAGGTAGTGGGAAATAGACAGTTTTTCACAGGGAAATACACACACACAGGGACATTTATAGACACTGATTCGTCAGGCAAAAACATGCACAATTTTTTACCAAGGTAAAGGTAGAAAACATCAAAGTATTTTTATACTCCT
Organism: Tarsius wallacei; assembly: GCA_963574415.1. Taxonomy (NCBI): domain Eukaryota; kingdom Metazoa; phylum Chordata; class Mammalia; order Primates; family Tarsiidae; genus Tarsius; species Tarsius wallacei. The sequence continues at coordinate 24,694 of CAUYQG010284620.1, read as the reverse complement.
ATAAAAGTATCATAAGATGAACTGTGACCCCAAAAGTGCCTCAGGTCATGCAGGAAGGTTCACGTGTCTTGCTGGCAGCATCCCTATTGAATTATTCTCCCTGCTGAGTAATCAATTAATCTGTTATAGCAGCATAAAGCCACTCTTACCCTTTGCCTCGTAGTATCTGCTTTGGGGATCTACCCAAACAAAATAATCAAAGCAGGGAAAACAATTAGTTCAAAGGTAATGTTCCTGCCATCAAAAAGGCAAAGAGATTAGAACATCCACCCAATAGCGTAAGGATGACTAAGCAAACTGTAATTTAGCTACAAGAAATAATTCTAGTTAGTCACTAAATATTAGATGTACACGCACGTGAACTGCCAGCAGGTACAAATATTTAGTGAAATGTTACTGCAGAACCTAAGAGTGTGTGAACACCGCAAACTCACCTACCCAAGAAGTAGGAATGAATAAAAATCAGAAGAGAATTAGAAGTGACACCACTAAAGTTAGAATATCATTTGCTTAACAACTATTCATTGAGCATCTATTATGTTCAGGGATCATTCTAGGTGTTACACAAACATCTGGAACATCAGTGAACAAGAAGACAGAAAAATACATGCCTTTATGGCATTCATATCCTATGAGAGAAAGCAGACAAAACAAGCACGCAGATAACTCAGGACATATCATCAATGCTGCTTTTCTTTGAAATATAACTTATATGCAGTGAAGTACACAGCTCTTAAGCATACACCTCTCTGGCTTTTCTACATGTATTCACTCATGATCACCATCCACATCAAGACAGAACAACCCCCATACTCTACCAGGTCTCATCAGTGAGCCACTTTCCACATCCAGGCAAGGCCACCATTCATCTGACCTCCAGCACCATGGAGTCCTTAGCCTTGTTCTTAATTTTCATGTAAACTGAATAATATACCATGTGCTTTTTCTGTCTGGATCCTTTTCTCAACAACATGTCTGTGAGGTTTATCCGTGCTGTTACATGTGGTATCAGTACACTTATTTTCATTGTAGTATAGTATTCCATCTTATAAAAAATGGAATTATAGGCTGGACTCTGTGGCTCAGCCTGTAATCCCAGAACTTTGGGAGGCCAAGGTAAGTGGATTTCCTGAGCCTGCGGGCTCAAGACCAGCCTGGGCAACTTGGCGAGACTTCATCTCTACAAATACATCAAAAAATTAGCTGGGCATGGTAATGCGCGTCTGTAGTTCCAGCTCCTTGGAAGGTTGAGGTGGAAGGATCGCCGGAGCCCAGCGGATCAATGCTGGGGTGACCATGAGCATGCCACAGCACCCCAGCCTGGGTGACGGAGTGAGACTCCAACTCAGAAAAAAAAAAGGAATTATATTAATAAATCACATTTTATTTGCCTGCTGTTTTATTCATGGAATTTGGATTGCTGTCATGTATTGCCTACTTAAAATAAAACAGCTATCAATACCATCATACAAGACTCTTGGAATACATCAGCACTTAGTCCTGTTGGGTGGGATTTCTGGGTCACAGGACAATATGTGTTTTGCTCTAGTCAGTACTGCCAGTATACCAAAGTGTTCTCAATGTGTTTTGCTCTAGTCGGTACTGCCAGTATGCCAAAGTGTTCTCAAGCAGCAATGTATTAGAGTTTGGGGTCCTCCATAAATTCAACAGCAATTATCAGTTCTTTTGAGTCGGAGCCTCACTGTTACCCAGGCACAATCATGGCTTACTGCATCCCCAACCTCCTGGACTTAGGCAATCCTTCTGCCTCGGCCTTCTGTATACCTGGAACTGTAGGCACATAGCACCACACCCAGCTAGTTTTTAAAAATTTTTTTAGATTCGAGGTCCCGCTGTGCTGCCGAGGCTGGTCTCCAGCACCTGGGCTCAAGCACTGCTCCCGCCTTGGCCTCCCAAAGTGCTGGGATTACAGACAAGAACCACTGCACCTGGCCCTGTTACTTCTTTTAATGTTAGACATTCTAGTATTATAAGGGAGTTTCTTCTGATGTCTATAACTTCTCTGCTACCTAACTTTCCATATGCTTACTGGTCATTTGTATATTCACTTTTGGTAAATATCTGTTCAACTTTGGACCCATTTTTTTTAATGTGTTGTGCATTCCGGTAAGATATATGTGCTACAATAATGTGTATTGCAAATTATTTGGCTGAGTCTTGCCTGAATACCTAACCCACAAATCATCTATTTCTGGTGAAACAGTTTGAGAAATGCTGAGCTATGAGAAACTTTCCCTGAAGCAGCTCACTCCAGAACGCAATTCAAAGTCATTGAAGAGAGCTGGATGCAGTGGCTCACACCTGTAATCCTGGCACTTTGAGAAGTGAGAGAGGATTATCTGATCCCAGGGGTTCGAGACCAGCCTGGGCAACTTGGTGAGACCTCATCTCTACAATAAATCAAAATATTAGCCAGGCATGGTGGCACACACCTGTAGCTCCAACTACTTGGAAGGCTGAGGTGGAAGGATCGCCTGAGCCCAGCAGATTGGGGCTGCGGTGGCTGTGAGCAAGCCACTGGACTCCAGCCTGGGCAACAGAGTGAGACTCCAACTCAAAAAAAAAAAAAATCATTGAAGAGGATGCAACACAGATGAAGAAATGGGTACTGTTGGATCAGGATGAAGGAAGCCTATGCTAGAATGTTCCTGTATGTAAACCAGGAAGAGACCTGCCTGTAGATCCCCACATGGGCTTTGGACTTAGAGATCTCAGAATAAGAAAGAAAAAAAGTTTGTAAGTCCAAAAGCAAAGGAATGCAGACACACTGGCATCACCACTTATCAGAAATGCTAAATTCTGGAAAGGAGTAAGTAAATCCACATCAGAGGACTTAAGGTCTTTATTCTAGAATTCTATACCCAGCAAATGTAGTAAGTACATACCAGGATACAGACATTTGATGTTACGGAAGGACTAAAGAAATGTATCTCACCAAACACAACAGCTCACGCTTGTAATCTCAGCACGTTGTGAGGCAGAGGTGAGAGGACTGTCTTAGCCCAGGGGTTGGAGACCAGCCTGGGCAACTTGGCAAGACCTCGTCTCTATAATAAATTTAAAAATTAGCCTGTAGTTTTACCTACTTGGAAGGCTGAGACTGAAGGACACCTGAGCCCAGCAATTTGAGGCTGCAGTGGCCATGAGTGTGCTACTGCACTCCAAGATTGGGTGATAAAGTGAGACTGACTCAAAAAATACATAAAAAGAAAGAAGAACTGTCTCTCACAGGTAGGTACCCAGAAAGCAGGGTAATATCCCCATGACAGCTGTGCAGCAAGCCCAGAGAGGGCCTCTTGAAGGCATCTGAGAAAAACCAGAAAGATGGATCTTGGAGACCTAACAGATGTGACAGAGTAGAAGACAAAAGGAATCCAAGTTTTCTCTGCTGGGTTCCCACCACTTCTGGGTCCCTACACCCTGAGACACACAGCTTGCATAACCATGGAAAGGACCTAGTCAAGCTGGATCAGTGATTGAGAAATCCGGACACAGAAAGGGGCACCTTCCTACAAAAATGCTGTGTGGAGCTTCCTGCTCTATGGGTGTCACAAGTGGGAGCAAGAAGCCTCAAGCCCCTTACTATAGCCACCAGAATCCCAAGGAACCCAGCTACTGCCAGGGTCACCAATCAGTCCTTGGAAGTAATAGTGCCAGTTAGATGGTCTGAGAGCCAGGAGGGAATAAGACAAGACACAGCAAATGTGGTTTAGGATTTACTAGGGATCTGGCAGTCCTAGGACTGGCACTACACTGGGTGGGCACAGCCTGCCCACCAGTCAATACTGATTTTTCACACAGTGCTGGGACACCTTGGGGCTGACTTCCACAGGAGAGGGGATCGAGTTAGGCCTCTCAAAGTAGAAACGAACACTCACAGGTCAGAAGGTCAGGTTGGCCTTAGTGCCAACATTGAGAACATTTTTTTTTTTTTTTTTTTGCTGGAGGACCAGGGAGCCTGAGGTTTCAGCAGGCCTGACAGGACAGGAACTTGGGGGAAGTAAAGAGGGTCACTAAGGCCTTGGGGATGAGATGGGAATGAAAAGAAGGAGAAAGAACTGAGAAGGTAGCTCCAGGGGTGCAGAGTATCCAGCTGTCTTCCAGGGCCTCAGGCAGCAGGTTCGGTAATGTCCTCACTCCCATCTTCTAGCCTTACCAGGCTCTATTTGTTGCCCCAGACGGCCACCTTTGTGTACAGAGGCATTGGGAGGAAACGGCTGGACTTCATGTAGGCAGAGATCTTCTTTAAGCCCTGAGAAGGGAGAAAGGAAGTCAGAGCTCGGGGTCTGCTGCCGACAGGGCTGAGTGGTCCCACAGCAGGCACACAGGTCAGGACCCAATGGCAGCCATTCCACATGGGCTCAGGGGTTGGAGCATCACTGTCTCTCAGGGTCCCCTGCTGTGCTGGGTTAATTCTTTCAATGACCCTGAACTAACGTCACACCTGAATCAGAGCTGTCACCGATGGAGACTCTACATATGCTTGGTGCTCTGGATCCACTAGAGACTATAATACAGACTTAGAAAACCCACTCAGCTTCCCTGCAAGGTTGGTTCTACCATGGCCATTTCTCAGAAGGGAAACTGAGGTACAGACATTCAAGAACTTCCTCATGCTCACGTAGCTAGCAAGTGGGTCAGGGCTGGATGTAGCCTGACTCTGTCTCTCTTCAGTTCGAACTCTTTCTGCCAAATTATCCCCCTCCCCCTCAGTCCCCCAGAAGGCACTGTCACTCCCTGTCTGCACAAACATTCTCCTATATCACAGGGAGGCTTCTAGCTGGCTGAGTTTGCTCACAAAGAAGGGACCTTTAGCAGGACCCAAGGGCTCTGAATTTGTGCAGCCTGGAAGAAAGAGGAGGTGTCACCTGATGATTCAGCAAAACCTGGATGAACCCACAAAAGAAAGGCCAGGCCAGGCTCTAACCATAACTCCCTGAAAGCAGAAAGTCTAAAGTTCTCTACCTGGTGCCTGAGCCCCATCTCACTGGGCCCCAACCTATCTCATCTCCAGCCCTGCTGCAGGGGACCAGGCGATATGACACCCAGGTGTGTTGTGTGCGATCTTACCAGAATAAAGTGCCCAGAAAACTTCTAAAGATCCAAGGAGACCCAGGACTGCCTGTGCCCACACAGTCAGGCTCAGGCAGGCCACAGGCTGCAGCCCTCAGCCCACCCCTCCCCCACACCTCTTACCTAACCCCAAGGCCACCCAGCCGGACCAGAACCAGAGCTGATGAGAACTAGCTGAGAGAGCAGATCTCTTGCAGGGAGTGGGAAAGGAGAGCAGATTCTAGGCTCAGACACCTGTAGGACTCATGCCTCAAACCCCCACATCTGGAGTGAAGGAGATATTGCTGCTATCAAACACGTTGACTGCAGATGACAGAAGATTAGCCGTGAGGCGAGGTCATGGCTATGCTCCCAGGCCCCTGCTGGTACCACATACTCCCCGCAGTCTGGTGCCTGCAGTTCCCTAACTACACTCACCCTAGGATGGCAGTCATCCTTGCATGTCCCATTGTGCCTGACACAGGTCTCCACAGAGGAGAAGATCAGTGCATGTGAGTTCAAGTCAGGGAGCGACCATACCTCACACGTAGAATACTTGGAATGTTGGCGGGAAGGAAAGGAAGAGAAACAGGGAAGGAATGTGCCCCACTTAGAACACTTCAAGTCAAAATCCTCCAGCAGGGTACCCACAGACGTACCTGAACCAGCTCCAAACACAGCCCTGGGGCTCAGAATCCCCCCTGATGGAGAACTGATTGGAGATGAGCCACGAATACTGCCTGTGTATTTGGTGCTCAGCATCAGTCCTACCTTGTGTCAATCTATAATGCCAGCTATATACATTCGCCTGAAATGTTCTCTGCCTCCTCCATAGTGTCCTGGGCTATGCAACCCAGGTTGGACAAGGCCTGAGGACTTTATTTTTGGCACCACAAAGGGAGAGAGAGCCCTGACTGCTCCCCATAGATCCAGAGACTGACAGGGAGCCCAGCACAGCCTCGCCTGCTATGGAATCCGGGGAAAACGACTTACCTGCTCATTCTCAGTTTCCTTATATGTTAAATGGAAGGAATAATTCAATCGACCTGCGGGAATGTTGTAAGGATTAAAGTGGACACACTGGATGTACTATGCTGAGCACAGGCCCTGGCATGGAACCAGGACTAAATAAATGCCGGTTATTATTATTATTATTATTATTTTGGTTTAGCTCTAGAACTGGAAAAGCAAAAGAGGGCAAAGGAATAAAAGATCGCAAAGAGAAAGGCGGTCAAGGGCATCACCTCAAATCGGGACACGAAGTCCTTCAGGTTTGGGAATGCGTCTAAGCACTTCGGCTCAAATATACGGTGCAGGTCAAGGATATCGTAAGCGAGAAAATCCACAAAGGTGATCTGCAGAAGATCAAAGTAAGTGGGCGGGAACATCCGAATCACAGGAAGCATGGCAACTCCCATGCCTTCCCTCTCACCTTGTCCCCTGCAAACCATGGCCGCTTCCCCAGGAACTGTGAGAAGAGCCTCATCATGTTAGGAAGGCCCTCCAGGTACTCTGGCTTCAGTTTCTCCTGAGGCAGAAAACAGCTGTCACCACCTCAGACAAGCCCCCCGCACAGAGGCAGGCCTCCCAGGGCTGTGCATGGCCCCAGCTGGCCATGAGTCAATAGCCATCCTCCCAACAACCGGAACTGAGTCAGTGCCCAAGCTTCCATTTCATACACCAACATTTATTAGTCTCCTACTGGGTACCAGACCCTATCTGAGCTCACGGGAAGGCAGAGGGGATTATGACGTTGTCCCTGAATCAGTCATCACTGATCTCCAGACAACTCTCCTATGGGTCAGACCCAGGAGCCGCTGACCACTGGCAGGCTCTGGACTCAACATCAAGCCAAATCAAAGATGCAAAGGACAGAAAGCGCTCAGGGAAAGAAGTCGAAAGGCCCATCTGGTGGGGTGGCAAAGGAATGGATGGACATTGGAGTCGTTTCCAGAAAGATGAGAAGAATTGCAACGGAAAGGGAGGAAGGAGCGGGAAGAGTCCCTCTGGCTGAACCTGAGCTGCCTATTAGGTAAATGTGCCGATCCCTTTGTGTGTCAAGGAGAAACATCGGGAAAAGGGTGGGGCAGAATTCCGAGTGTGCGGGTGCCATTTTATTTTCCCATCTTGTACTTGTCTTCCTCATAGTTTGAGTTTGTGTATTCCAGGAGCAGGCAGATGGCATGACCCATTAAGAGATGGCTCAGGGTCAGAGGGCAGCAGAAGAGAGATTCTGAACACATGACTGAATTTCCAACCAGGGGTGTCTGGACTTCCGAGGAAGGGCAGGTGGTTCCGGTTTCATGTGAGACAGGTTAGTGTTATAGGGGTCACTCTGGTACAGGAAACTGCTCGGAGGATCAGCAGCAAAAAGGACTTCAAGCGAGCATAGGACCAGGTGGAGGGACAGGCAAGATCCAGGCTCCATTTCTGGCCTAGACCAGGGCGTACTCACAAAATCAGGGCTGTAGCAGACTCTGGCCAGCTGATTAGAGACATCCATAGCCTGGTTCTCTAAAATGTCCACTCGAATCTTCTCCTCTTCTGTCTCCCCACCTGCCACACACACCACAGAGACTCACCTTCAGTCTCACCCACCTAGCTAAGCCCAAGGGAAGGCAACCGTCCCCCACACCCGCAGCCAGCCCCACTCACACATGTTGTGTTTGCGGGCAATGTAGCGCAGGATGGCATTGCTCTGGGTGAGCTTGTGAGCCCCGTCGATTAAGTAGGGCAGCTGATGGGGGCAAGCGGCAAAGTCAGTCAGACTGCCAGGCCTTAGGCGAGGCACAGGTGACACCTGGCACTTGCTATACCTCCCCATGCCAGGACCTAAGTAAGAACACTGGAAAGTAGAGGAATGAAGTCCAGGTGCGATAGCTCACGTCTATAATCCTAGCACTTTGGGAGGTCAACACAGGAGGAAACTAGCCTGGGAAACATAGCGAGATCTCATCTCTACAAAAATCAAAAACATTATCCTGGCGTGGCGGTACGTGCCTATAGTCCCAATGACACAGGAGTCTCAGATGGAAGGATCACCTGAGCTCAGGATATCGAGGCTATGGTGAGCCATGATCATGCCACTGCACTCCAGCCTGGGCGACAGACTGAGACCTTAACTCAAAAAAAAAATAAAAACAAAGACACCAAGCACGGTGGTTCACACCTGTAATCCCAGCACTTTGAGAGGCAAGAGGATTGCCTGAGCTCATGGGTTCGACACCAGCCTAAGCAACATGTAGAGACCTTGTCTCTACAATAAAAATCAAAAAACTAGCTGGGTGTGGTGGCGCATAGCTGTGGTTCCAGCTATTTGGAAGGCTGAGGCGCAAGGATCACCACAGGTCAAGGTTGCAGTGGCCATGAGCATGCCACTGCACTCCAGCCTGGGTGACAGAATGAGATTCCAACACAAAGTATAAAAAAAAACAAAAACCGGCCCCTCCCCTGCACCTACATTGGGAAAGTCCAGGCCCAGCTTGAATTTTTCATTCAGCCACTGGCTTCTGTCATAGTCAGGAGCTGTGATGGAGAAGAGGAGGTGAAAACAAGCCTTCCAGAGTTGCACCCTTCTTCCTCGGACCCTCCCAAGGACTCAGTGGCAAGACCCCTGGGTCAGATGGATCTAGAATTCGCACCCCTGTCTCGTGTTCCGAGGTTGGGGGGAGGAATCCCTGGGGCTGGGTTCAGTGGCTCAGCCTGTAATCCCAGCACTTTGGGAGGCCAAGGCGAGTGGATTGCCTGAGCCCGCGTGTTCAAGACCAGCCCGGGCAACTTGGCAAGAACTCGTCTCTACAACAAATCAAAAATTAGCTGGGCATGGTAGCACGTGCCTGTAGTTGCGGCTACTTGTAAGGCTGAGGTGGAAGGATCACCAGAGCCCAGGAGGTCAATGCTGGGGTGGCCATGAGTATGCCACTACACTCCAGCCTGGGCAACAGAGTGAGACTCCAATTCAAAAAAAAAAAAAGAATCCCTGGAAAGGCTCGGAAACCCACATGGACTAAGGCTTGCAAAGGTTTAGGCAGGCCCTAAGGGGAACCCATCCCAATTATTCATAGGGATCATTGGCCCAGCAGTCCCCTCCCAGCGACCTGCCTTGAAAGGCAAGCCTGCACCCTCCAAGGGGTTTAGGGTAGGGGTTGGCTGCAGCCCCAGCCCATGGAGGCCAGCAGAGGTAGCAACGGGTGGCCACGCAGGGGTTGCTTGGGACCAACTCAGCACAAGAGAGCAGAGGTCGGGACAAGAGGGTGCCCTTACCATCCCCCATGGTGTACTTCTTTTCCTCATAGCTTGAGTCTGTGTATTCCAGGAGCAGGCGGATGGCGTGGGCCAGCTGGGAGAGACCGCCGAGGCACAGGGCAGAGAGTCGTGACTTTATCAGCTCCAGGTGAGCCCCCCAGGCTACACCTACTGCACCTCCCCCCATACACACACGCACACCCAGGCACGCACAGGCCCTCCTGAGAGGGACAGGCAGTGGCTTCCAGCTCGCCCTGAAGAGGAACCAGCTCCAGAACCCGTGCCCCAGCTGCTCCGCACTTCTCTGCCCCTTCGACCCATGCTATCGCCAAGGTGGGCCCGCGCTCACCCCGCGGATGTCCCAGTAGCCCAGTGTCATCGGCATGGCGGTGCTGCTGCGGCTGGGGACTCAGCGGCTGGGTCTCGGGGGGCCGGGCCGTGACTGCCTCCGCGGGCCCAGGGAGGGGAGGGGCGGGGCCTGGCTATCGGCCCCGCCCCCTCGACCCCGCCGCGCGCGGTGGCCTTGAACGTCGTCACTTCCGCCCGGTCCTCGGAGGTCCGCCGGCGCGAGGGGCCCGGAGCCGGGCGGCTGGGCCCTGCTGGCAGGGAGGACTGAGAGCCACCGCAGCCTCCTAGCTCCTGGGAATCGGGGAGCCCGGTCCCGGCGCCCAGAAGCGCAACGCAGGGCTCGGGCTCTCCCGCTTCCCCAGCCCCGCCCCCCTGCAGACCCCTGCTGGATCCGCTGGGGCTTGACCGTGCCCTTGGGATACAGGCCGTCTTCTGAAAGAGCAAAGGTCTTCTCCCTTCCGCTCCGCTCCTGGCATCGCTCGGTGCCGCTTCCCCGCGGGCCCTGGGAGGCTCAGACGGGCGGGGTCGGGACCTCACGTGGTGCCCCCAACCCGAGGGTGTCATTCAGCGCTTCATCCCCGTGAAGTCGTGGAAGCCGGATGCTGTGCCCGCCTCTGCTGCGTTGCGGAGCTTGGGCACCATGTCTCGGAGGCTGGCAGAGCTGCGTCTTTGCTGCAGATGCTCCCAGGCGGTTCAGATGGGCCAGTTCCCCAGCTCTGAGACTGGATCCAGGCTCAGGAAGTGGTCTCTTTGTCAAGATGGATTCTGGGCTACGTTTTTCCACGGCAGGGCAATGACACCACACACACTCACAAGTGCTTGGATTCTGAATTGGATTATACATCAAGCGTTTGTCATTCTGAGGTTTATGCATCTTGAGGTGGGAAAGATACAATTTCTGGGTCCAATTAAGAAAATGATTTTTTTAAAAAGCTAGCAGTACATTAGCATATAGCAACATTATTAGAATAGTAATTTTTAAAAACATAGAACAGATATTGTTACATTAGTACTCACCCAATTGGTCACCACCGAAAACCAGTTGTTGAAATGCTACCATATTCCAGGCATTGTGAATAAGACAATTCTTCAAGGAGACTGTAGTTTGGCCACTAAAGACTAGAAGTCAGGGAGGATCTGCCGGAGAGAGATTTTTGAGAACAAGGGACACATCTTAGTGTTTTTCTACACTGAGAGCAGGAGAAAGAAGCCACTCATGCTGGGCCGAGGCCTCTGAGGGGCTAGGAGAATGGCCCAGGGCCCAGGTGGCTTCCTCAGAAGGAGGCGACATCCCTGCAGAAGCAGGGGAAGGACTGGACCAGCAGCTCCCCAGAGCAGGGTCCACAGGCCAAGAGCCACCCACGGTGGACAACACGGGTCTGGGAATGGCAGAAAGGAGCTGTGGGGACCAGGGGGACTGGGAGGTGGTGTCATTGAGAAGCATAGGAAGCTGCTGTTGTCCGGTCGTTTTTGCTGTCTGTGAGATCTTGCAGATTCACATACTGTATTGCCTTTTCTTCTGTCTCCTTCCAGAACTGAGGGTATGGTGGAAGCTTCTGGATATCCTTTTCTTTTTTTTTTCAGTTGGAGTCTCACTTTGTCGCCCAGACTGGAGTACAGTGGCCGCTCCCGGCCACGGCAGCCTCGACCTGCTAGGCTCAGGCGATCCTTCCACCTCAGCCTTCCAAGTAGCTGGAACTACAGGCACATGCTACCACACCCAGCTAATTTTTGGTTTATTGTAGCGATGAGGTCTCGCCAAGTTGCCCAGGCAGGTCTCGAGCCCGTGGGCTCAGGCAATCCACTCACCTCAGCCTCCCCAAGCGAGGGATTACAGGCTGAGCCACCGAGCCCGGCTTGGATATCCTTTTTAAGAAAACATGATTTCCTGGCGGGATGGTAGTTTTCGTTTATTTATTTTATTTTTTATTTTTTGAATCAGGGGCTCACTCTGTCGCCCAGGCTGGAGTGCAGTGGCACAATCACAGCTTACCACAACCTCAACCTCCTGGGTTCAGGCAATCCTTCCACCTCAGCCTCCCGAGAAGCTGGGACTACAGGCATGCTCCACCACATCCGGCTAATTTTTAAATTTTTTTGTAGAGATGAGGTCTCGTTATGTTGCCCAGGCTGATTTCAGACACCTGGGCTCAAGCAATCCTCTTGCCTCGGCCTCCCAAAGTGCTGGGATTACAAGCATGAACCACCACGCCTGACTGTAGTTTTAAATATCTGGCAATCTTTGACAATTCGTTAAATCACAGGGTAAATTAATGTGCAGTGGACAATACAGGCCCGATAGCACATAAGAAATAGTATTTTAGTGACTCACAGATTACACTGGAATTAAGTATCATTTATTACAAGAAGAGAGAGTCATTTCTGTTTTCCTCGAGATGGACAGAACCCTTGAGTGGAATTAAACAGTTCCTGCAGAAAATCAGGTGTCTCTGAAGAAAGCAAGCACCTGTGGCAGCCAGAATAGCCCCAATGTTGGTCCTGGTGTGTTGGCCTTGTAATGGCCTTGGCAGAAGCATTTTTGGTGGCATAAAGTCAAGGCCCAATTTTTGACTGAAGGTTGGGATTAATGACGTGAGGGAAATATAATTGCCATAAGGTGCTCGTTAAGGGGAAGTTGCCTTATAAAACTTTTAAAGGAACAGCTACTAAATTTTTGTCAGGTTTTTAGATGCAGAGTAGCAGCAATGGTCTGAAGAAAATGTTTTCTCTTAAGTGGTAGATGGGAACTAGGAAGTCTGAAGTAACAGGATGAAAATAAAAGAGATAGTATTCATATTTTAGATGACTTCAAAGTGGACTAAAAAGCAGAGTAACAGGAGAGGGTGTTGAGTTGGAATGTTAATCTTGACCCAAAGTCTTGGGCAGAAGCTGTCCACCCCTGAAGCCAACATCTTCCGGGGGATATCTAAGAACCTAAGCTTGGGATTTCCAGTGGATTCTGGGGGGATGTATGGTGTATCTTTCAAGCTGGGAAATTTTAACCCAAGAATCAGTACTTTGGAGTTTTGCTGCCGTGTCAGTTGTTAGCAGTATCTGATAAGGTCCTTTTCATCAAAGCTCAAGGGCAGCTTTTCTTGGGTCTTTTCCAGAACACTAAATCTCCTGTTGTTGATCATTGGTAATTATTCTGGAAATGCAGCGTATATCTGCTGATGATAAAGCTGGGGGTATTGTATGAGTCCCTTGCAATTCCTAATCATATTTCATTGTAATTGCAATAGGAGAGAATCTAAGGTTGGGGGTGAGGTTGTTAAACACATAGGCTAGCCTCTCTCAGGTGAGGAGCGGTGGGGGCAGGTCTTGCTATATCCCCAGGCTGGAGTGTGGGAGTATGGTGGCTGTTCACAGGTAGGGTCATAGCATACTGCAGCCTGGAACTCCTAGGCTCAAGTGATCCTCCTGCCTCAGCCTCCCAAGTAGCTGGGACTGCAGGTGTTTGCCATCACGCCTGGCTTGATCTCTTATTAATTCATAAGGAGAAAACCTGTGGGTCCCGGGCTGGGGTGATTGATTTTATTCACATTAAAGCTAATGGTAATATTTTAAGTATGGGAGTTTGTTAATTTTAGCTTTACAATCTCATTAGTTCTATTTTCTTGAGGACTGTGGATGATAAGGACAGCAAAGTTTTGGGTAAAAGGCAGACTTCATAGAGTTCCTTAATAACAATACCGTTAAGATGAGTGTCTTTTTCATTATTAGAGAGAAGTGGAAATTCCCAGCTTGGAAAACAAAATCAAGCAAAAAATTTTGCTACAGTTAGAGCCATGGCTCTCTGGAAAGGAAAAGCTTTAATCCACTCTGAGAAAGCAAAACAAAACAAAACAATCAGAACATGTTTATAATCCACTGCAAGAGGTACTTGTATAAAGTCCATTGGGGGTTTGAAGGGCCCTTGAGACCTTGGTTCTTGTCCGTTTCTCGCCTTGACATTTACTAAGATTGCATCACTGACAGTAGAACAGGTTTTATTTTATTTTATTTTATTTTATTTCTTTTTTTGATTCGGAGTCTCTATCGCCCAGGCTGGAGTGCAGTAGCAAATTCAGGGCCACCGCAGCCTCAACCTGCTGGGCTCAGGTGATCCTTCTGCCTCAGCCTTCCAAATAGCTGGAACCACAGGCGTGCGCCGCCATGTCCAGCTAATTTTTTTGGTTTATTGTAGAGATGAGGTTTCACCGTGTTTCCCAGGCTTGTCTCGAACCTGTGGGCTCAGGCACTCCTCTCACCTCCGCCTCCCAAAGTGCTGGAATTACGTGTGTGAGCCACCGCGTGCCTTGCAGAACAGGTTTTAAAAACATCCCTAGGAATACCTCAAAAATTATCCTGCCAGTGTCGGTTTAATATTATTGCCAGCGTGTCCCTGCTATCATGAGTAATATCACAAAGCATTTTTGCTAAACTCCATTTTGGCTTTTTAACCTGTCACTATGAGTCAGCCATCTGAGAGCACCAAATACTCTTTATGCAATGAGCATCCAAACTTTTCCACTTTTCTGCTTTTTTGAATCAGGGGTTTGTCTCCGACAGTTAAAAATAGCTTCTTTGAAGTCCTCCAAGGCCTCTCTTTTCCATGAGACTCCAGGAGCAATGATCTTGGCAAAAGCTGTTAGAGCTGGCACAGTGGTCAGCCACAGAATTCCCAGAGACTCTGAGTCTTTGTGCTGTGAATGACAGTCTGCGTTTATTATAGCTATCTCCTTAAGCAACAGCAAAGCAACTACAAGTCTTATTTGTAAACTGTCATCAATTCTTTTTCTTTTTTTTGGATAGAGGTCTCACTCTGTCTGTCGCCCAGGCTGGAGTGCAATGGCACGATCACAGCTCTACCACAGCCACGGCCCCCTGGACTCAGGCGATCCTCCCGCCTCAACCTCCCGAGTAGCTGGGACTACAGGTGTGTGCCACCATGCCCAGCTAACTTTTTAATTATTTTTTATAGAGACAAACCTTTACTATGTTGCCCAGGCTGGTCTCGAATTCCTGGGCTCAAGCAATCCTCCCATCCCAGCCTCCTAAAGTGCTGGGATTACGGGCGTGAGCCACCATGCCTGGCCCCTGTCATCCAGTTTTTACAGGTTTTTGTTGAGGATAGAAAAGTCTTGATTTCCAAAGCATTCCAGATTCACAGACTCCCCCAAAAGTGCATCCACTGTGGGTATACCCACTTAATCTTTTACATTTTGGCAGCTGGCAGACCCAGGTGAGGGCATTTATTTCAGCCATCAGAGAGGACAATTTCTGGAGTGGTCTATATTTTAAGAGTGAATTTAAGTCTGTGATAGCATTTTAAGATATGAACAAATAAAATTAGGTCAAGGCTATCCAAGGGAATTTCTAACAAAATGATTTAAGAGTGTGTGAAAAGCACTGAGAGTTAACAGAATAATTTGGTGAAAAAAAGAATTTCTACTAATCTGGGTGTAAAATAACTAAATTATTTTACATAACAGACCCAAATTCTAATTTTACTCCCTTAGAATATTATTTTTGTGACAGATTTTAGTAAAAGCTCTATTAATATTCCTTTATTTGTATGAATTTAGGGATAGGCAGATATATAAACAAATAGGTAATACTTTAAAGCTTCTTTTTAAAAAGTTGTGATGCCAGGCCTGATGGCTCATGCCTATAATCCCAGCACTTTGGGAGGTGGAGGCGAGAGAATTGCTTGATCCCAGGGGTTTGAGACCAGCCTGGGCAACATAGTGAGACCTCATCTCTACAATAAATCAAAAAATTATTCGGGTGTGATAGCACATGCCTGGAGTTCCAGCTACTTGGAAGGCTAAGGTGGAAGGATGGCTTGAGCCCAGCAAGTTGAGGCTGCAGTAGCTGTGACCGTGCCACCGCACTCCAGCCTAGGCAACAGAATGAGATGCCGACTCAAAAAAAAAAAAAGTTGTGATAACAACACTTAACATGACATCTGCCCTCTTAACAAATTTTTGAGTGCACAGTCAAGTACCATTAACTATAAGCACAACATTGCGAGCAGATCTCTGGAACTGAATCACCCTGTATAATTGAAACTTTGGGGTTTTTTTTGTTTTTTTTTTGTTGTTGTTGTTGTTTTTGAGTTGGAGTCTCACTCTGTTGCCCAGACTGGAGTGCAGTGGCCACTCCCAGCCACCGCAGCCTCGACCTGCTGGGCTCCGGCCATCCTTCTACCTCAGCCTTCCAAGTAGCCGGAATTACAGGCGTGCGCTACCACACCCCGCCAATTTTTGATTTATTGTAGAGATGAGGTCTCGCCAAGTTGCCCAGGCGGGTCTCGAACCCGCGGGCTCAGGCAGTCCACTCACCTCGGCCTCCCAAAGTGCGGGATTACAGGCTGAGCCACTGAGCCTGGCTGAAACTTTCCACCCTTTGAATAGCAGCTCCCACTCCCTCTTCCCCGCAGCCCCAGCAACCATCTTCCATTTTCTGTTTCTACGAGTTTGCCTGTTTTGAATACGTCACTCATCTAAGTGGAATCATGGGATATTTGTTCTTCAGTGACTGGCTAATTTCACTAAGCGTAACGTCCTCCAGACTCATCAAGGTGTCACGTACTGCAGAATTCCCTTCTTTTTAAGGCTGAATAATATTCCACTGTACATCTGAACCACATGTTTTTTATCCATTCATCTGTTGATGAACTTTTAGGCTGTTTCCATATCATGGCTATTGTGAGGACTGCTACAGTGATCAAGGGAGTGGTAATAGCGCTTTGAGATCTTATTTCAGTTCTTTTGAATGTATATTCAAGTGGAAGTGCTAGTCATATGGTAGTTCTAGTTTTAATTTCTGTTCGTTTTTTGAGTTGGGGTCTCACTGTCACCAGGCTGAAGTGCAGTGGCACGATCATGGCTCACTGCAGCCTCAACCGCCTGGGCTCAGGCGATCCTTCCGCCCCTGCCTTCTGAGTAGCTGGCATATGCCACCACACCCAACTAATTTTTTTTAAATTTTATATAGAGATGAGGTCTCACTCCATGGTGCAGTCACCATGGAAAACAGTAAGGAGGTTCCTCAAAAAATTAAAAATAGGGCCAGGCACAGTGATTCAAACCTGTATTCCCAGCACATCGGGTGGTGGAGACAAGAGGATTGCCTGAGCCCAGGAGTTTGAGACCAGCCTAGGCAACATAGCGAGACCTCATCTCTACCAGAAAATGAGTAGGGCGTGGTGGTGCACACCTGTAGTCCCTGCTACCCAGGAGGCTGAGGCAAAAAGATGGCCTGAGCCCAGGAGTTCAAGGCTGTGGAGAGCCATGAAGGTGCCACTGCACTCCAACTTGGGTGGCAGAGTGAGACCCCAGCTCAAAGAAAGGAAGAGAGACATAAACAGAGAGAGGGAAGGAAAGGAAGGAAGGAACCGGGGCAAGACTGGGGACCTTGGGGCTGGCAGGCAGCCTCTCAGCATGGCCCAGGTTCGAATCCTGACTTCGCCCTTTACCAGGCAGAGGGGGACCCCAGAAGAGTTACTTCACCCTCTGTCTTTGAATTCCCTCCTCTGATGACAGCATCATGGGCCTCACAGGGTCCATTCTTTCACCAAGCTTGTATCAGCTGTCTGATACATTCCACTCACTTGCGTGAAATTCCGCAGTGAAGAAAACAGACAAAATTCCCACTTCACAAAAGTGCCGTTCCGTGGGACTCATTTTGGAGATTAAACCCCCGCATCCGTGAAAAGCCTGGGACGAGCGCCGGGCCCACGCGAGCTCTCGGGAAACGTGCGCCACCTTCAGGCTGCGCCTGGCTCTGCCGCTCCCTCGCCGCGGGACCCCCGGCAGTTCTCAAGATGCTCGGGCCTCATGTTTAGGACGCCCCCGCTCACCCCGAGAGGAGGGGCAGAGGAAGCGAGGGGTGGCAGCCCACAATCTGGGATTCCGGGGCGACTCCAGCCTGGCAGAGACCTGCCCAAGTAAGCAGAAGCAGAGGTGATGCGGGCTCATCCCTTCAAGTCTTCACCTGCGGCCCTCCCAACGCGGGTATTTTCTGAGATTTGATCTCACTTGGCTGCGGGCCTTTCACCTCATTGCTCTGAAAACAGTCCTCCCTCTGCTACCCTTGGCCAACTCGGCTGCCTCGCCCTACCCAGACAGAGGGCTCAGCTCCACCAGCAGAGGTTGGAAAAAGTAATTTTCCTGCTTTTTTTCTGAGAGTGCAGGTCATCCCTAGGTGGCAAGTGGCAGCCCAGGTCTCCCCTACACCCTGGAATAACCCTCACCCAGCCTCTGCTACTGGGTTACTTAATGAAATAATTTCTTTTTTTTTTTTTTTAGTTGGGGTCTCACTCTGTCGCCCAAACTGGAGTGCAGTGGCTGCGCCCGGCCACCGCAGCCTCGACCTGCTGGACTCTGGCGATCCTTCCGCCTCAGCCTTCCAAGTAGCTGGAACTACAGGCGGGCACTACCACGCCCGGCTAATTTTTTGATTTTTATTGTAGAGATGAGGTCTCACCACGTTGCCCAGGTGGGTCTCGAACCCACGGGCTCAGGCAATCCTCAGCCTCCAAAAGCACGGGATTACAGGCTGAGCCACCGAGCCCGGCGGGAATAATTTCAACAAAAACTCCTCCCCCCACCCCCCATAGAGATGAGGTCTCCCTATGTTGCTCAAGCTGATCTCTAACTCCTAGACTCAAGCGATCCTCCCATCTTGGCTTCCCAAAGTGCTGGGATTACAGGCGTAAGCCCCCATGCCTGGCCACAATAACGTTGTTGTTTTTTTTTGAGTCGGAGTCTCACTCTGTTGCCCAGACTGAAATGCAGTGGCACGCTCACAACCACTGCAACCTCGATCTACTGGGTTCAGGCAATTCTTCCACTTCAGCCTTCCAAGTGGCTGGAACTACAGGTATGCACCACCGCACTGGGCTATTTTTTTTTTAATTGTAGAAACGACATCTTGTCACGTTGCCCAGGCTGATCCTGAACCTGTGGGTTCAGGCAATTCTCTCGCCTTCACCTCCCAAAGTGCTGGGATCATAGGTGTGAGCCACTGCACCTGGCCACAATAACTGATTGACAGCCAATTTATGTATGACGATAATATTTAGGAAAGACCTATATTCTCTTTAAAGTATTTGCTTTTGCCAAGTGCAGTGGCTCACGCCTGTAATCCCAGCACTTTGGGAGACATAAGCGAGAGGATTGCCTGAACCCAGGGGTTCAAGACCAGCCTGGGCAACTTGGCAAGACCTCATCTCTACAATAAATCAAAAAGTTAGACAGGCAAGGTGGCACGCACCTGTGGTTCCAACTACTTGGAAGACTGAGGTGGATGGATCACCTGAACCCAGGAGGTCAAGGCTGCAGTGGCCATGAGCATGCCACTGCACTCCAGCCTGGGCAACACTCACCTCAGCCTCCCAAAGTGCGGGATTACAGGCTGAGCCACCGAGCCCAGCTTGACATTTCTTAAAATGCTCCGAGGCCTTTGTTTTCATTATCGGCAAGAAACGCTGCTTCACAGCCTGAGTCTCTCAATGTAACATGGAACCTGTAAACACATGTTGACGGGCATAAACAAAGCGATAGGCATGGCAGAGGGAGACCAGAGCCAGAAAGAATGTGTGGGGAAGCTTCAGAGCAGTGCACTGGGACACACCCCTGTAGGACCTAGGACACTTGACTCCCTGTAGGAAGCCTCTTGGGTTTCCTGGTGCTGCTTCCCTGAACATAAAGAAAGCCCACAGAGAGAGAGTGGTGGGGCGTCCGGAAGTGGGGACACCCCACGGGGGAGGGGCAGTGGACGGGGTGTCATAGACCATCTGGGATTCCAGGCAGACTCCAGCCTGGCTGAGACCTGCCCAAGTAAACAGCTCCTGTGATGCTCCGCCCGTTGAGGGGCACCAGGCGTTGGGGACGGCCCCCAGAGGAGGGGCAGAGGAAACTAGAGGTCGCAGCTGACATCTGGGATTCCAGAGCGACTCCAGCCTGGCTGAGGCTTGCCCAGCTACACAGGAAGCAGAGGGGATGCCGGCTTGGGCAGACGTGGCGGGGAGGGAAGGCCGTGGCTTTGAGGCACGGAGGAGCTGGGGCATGCCGCCGACACCAACCCCTCACTCCCCAGCCTCAGAATGGAGGCCAGCCTCAGCCTGCCACCTGCTGCGTCCAGTTTCTCGGGCACCGGCCCAGCCCTGAAAGCCGAGGCGATGCCCTTGGTGCGGCACTTGGGGGTGGCTGGACCCGGCAGAGGGTACAGCCGCCTCTGCTGGAGAGGGGGTGCAGGTGAGAGAAGAATGGGGAGCAGCCTGGGGGCTCCTCTGGCCGTGGGGCTCCATGCCTGGCCTTCAGCAACGTGGATCACGGGTGAACCCCGACAAACCCCACACTGACTGGACTCCAGGGTTACGCAAAGGCTGCAAGAGGACCTGCAAGGCCTGTCTCCGCCTGATTTCTGGAAACGGTAGTTCCCGCAGCGCCCCCTGGTGGCCAAACGTGCCGCGCCCAGGTGGGGAGAGGCCCGGAGGGAAGGCAGCGCTTGGTGGCGCCGCTCTGGTCTCAGCGCTGCTCCCTACGAGGGACAGCCTGTTAGGCGCCACCTCTCAGCTACGACTCTGGGTTTTTCCAGTTCTTTGAGCAGCGACTTAAGCCACGTCCCCCAGGGGCTCTGGGGCACCCCTCAATGCAACCCTACAAAGCCACAGACAACAACTGCCACCCTTTATTGAATAGCTGAATGCTAGACATACATACACACGTATATGTATGTATGTCTAGAAAATACACACACACCCACACACACACACACATATACATATATATCTCTCTCTCTCTTTTTCTGAGTCAGGGTCTCTGTCACCCAGGCTGGAGTGCAGTGGCATGATCACTGCTCACTGAAGTCTCAGCCACCACCTGGGCTCAGGCGATCCTCCCACCTCAGCCTCCTGAGTAGCAAGACTACAGGCATGCCACCACGCCCAGCTAACTTTTTTTTTTTGCAGAGATGAGGCCTTGATATGTTGCCCAGGCTGGTCTTGAACTCCTGGGCTCAAGCAATCTTCCCACCTCAGTCTCCAAAAGTGCTGGGATTACTGGCGTGAGACGCCGTGCCCGGACCTGTACATACTATTTTATTCTTACCACCTCCTTATGAAATAACGACTTATTAAGTGTTATTAGCCTCTTTTTTTTTTTTTTTTTTACCAGTAAGAACACTGAGGCTGATTGGTTTTTTTCTCAGCTCTTATTTTTTAATATTAAAGTAAGACTTACATAACATAAAATGAACCATTTTAAGTGAGCAATTTAGTGGCAATTAGGACATTCATAATGTTAGGCAACCACCGCCTCTGTCTAGTTTTAAAACATGTTTATCACCCCAAAAGATACCCCAAACCCATTAAGCAGTTGTTCCCACCATTCCCACTTGCCCCAGTCTGGAAACCACCCATCTGTCTTATGTCTCTGTGGAGTCACCTGTTGTGAATACTTCGTGTCAATAGAGTCCTACAACACGTGACCTGTTGTGTTTGGCTCTCTCGCTTAGCGTAACATCTTCAAGATCCATTCATCCGCATCACAGCCTGGATCAGACCTTCGTTCCTTTTTATGAATGGTATTCCACCGCAGGAAAGTAGCATATGCTGTGTATCTGTGGATGCCCATTTGGGCGATTTTCACCTTTTGTCTGTTGTAAATGGTACTACAGTAAACGTGTATTTGTTTTTAGTTCTCTTGGGAACATACCTAAGAAGGGAATTGCTGTGTCATATGGTATATCTGGCCAGGCCTGTAATCCCAGCACTTTGGGAGGCTGAGGCGGGAGGATCGCTTGAACCCAGGAATTCAAGACTAGCCTGGGCAATATAGCGAGACCGCGTCTCTATAAAAAATGAAAAAACAGCTAGGTGTGGTGGCTCATGCCTGTAGTCGTAGCTATTGAGGAGGCTGAGGTGGAAGGATAGGCTGAGCCCAAGGGGTTGAGGCTGCAGAAAGCTGTGATCATGCCACTGCACTCCAGCCTGGGCAACAGAGTGAGATCTGACTCAAAAAAAAAAAAACGGTAATTCTACGTCTGACATTTTGAGGAGCCACCAAATTGTTTTTCGTGATGGCTGCGCCATTTTACCTTCCCACCAGCAATTATGAGAGCTCCAGTGTCTCTACATCCTCGCCAACATTGTTATTTTCTATTTCTGTCTCACTGGAGTCACCCTGGTGGGTATAAAGTTGTCCTGAGTCTCATGTGGACAGGATGGGTGAGACTGAGAAACCGCAGACTGTGTCTGGGAGAAGAAGAGTAGATCTCTGCAGGCCTGACCCTCCTCACTGGCCTGCCCTTCCCTCCAGCCCATTCAGCCCCACCCCTGCCTCTGTGAGAGGCTGGCAAATCTTTTCTCTCCCCCGCTGCAAAGCGAGCACCAGGTCATCCTCCTTAGGGCAAATCTCCTCGGTCAGAGGGCTGTCATTTTGTTTCTCATCTTAACACCAAGAACCTGACCTTGGAGTCCCAAGCGTCATTCACGGGTTCTACCACTGTCCTGTACCCAGGATCAGCAGGATGGTCACAGCTGACCACCCACTGCACAGAGTGTCATGGGACAAGCCATGGCAGCATACTCCACCCCTGCCTCTGAGAGAGAAAAGGAGACCCCTCCAGGCTCCATCTCAGGGAAGCACTGGTCCAAGGGTTAAGGGTGGTACTCATCTGCTGTGGCCTTTGGGACACCAGCCCCACACCAGAGGAGGAGAGGCAGATCCCAGAATGCCTTCCCCCACAGCTGCTATCTGGCCAAGCCCACCCCTCTTCGGAGACCTGCCCGAGTGCCCCAGACCCTAGGGGAGCTCCCTCCCTGCCTTGCCCTCCCACAGCCCCTCCGAGCCTCTGCCAGGGCTCTCAGCCAGGAGTTTTATCTCCTTGGCCAGGACTGGGGAGGATGACAAGCAGGCCTTCCTCAAAGCTCCGAGGGCTGCAGGAAATCCACTCAGGGGAGCTGACATGAACACCTGCAGAAATCATCTAAAAATCAAGAGGCATTCCAGACAAAGGGCAGGAAGAACCCAGAAACCCAGTTAGGTTTTGCTGACGCAAGAAAGGATGTGGCCTCACCACACGTGGCCCACATAGCTAAAGGAAGAATGTGGTTGCGACATAACAAGGGTGGGGCGGGGGTCTGGAACACCACAGCCAAAGGCCAGGCCGTGCGTGTGGCTCCAGCCTCGCCCAGGAGAGACGCTGTCCTCTCCACTGGCCACGGGGCAATTTTCCCCTCATGGGGGTCCTAGAGTAAGCCCCAACCACAGTTCTCACTGGGGGACTCACACATGAGCTGTGTCTAGCTGGGGGCGGGGTGGGGCCCAAGGATGCCCACTGCATGAGTTAGCGGGCATGGGTGCCCGGAGAGGGAGCCCTAGCCCATCCATCCCCAGAGCCGGGCGCCACACGAGGTGTTCTCACGAGGTTCCGTCACCTTGTGGACAGGTTGGGAACTGCACGAGGCCTGCCAGCCACGGGACAGATGGGAGCCGACATCCAGCCTTCACCCTGCTCACCCAGGAACTGGCCCTAGCACGTCTGCGGCCACCCAGAAGAAGGAGCACCCTTCTTCACCAGAAGATGCCGACCATTCCTTGAGCTTTCTGGGTACGTCTTCCCAGAGGGCTTGCCTTTTCTTAACTCACACAAAAGTGGCACGGCCATGGCACCAGCTGTGGGTTTGTATACAACCCAAGGGCTCCAGCAACCCAGCAGGGCACCGGCGCACTGGGCCAGGCTGGGGTGGGGGAGGGAGAGAGCCAAGCCCCACAGCGGGCTCCAGCTCCCAGGGCAGACCACTCTGGGGATACTTTAGCGTGAATCCGTGCACTCCCATGGCCACCCGAGACACCCAGCACTCTGTGGCACGGAGCCTTGTTCACAGGATGCCCTGGGGGTGACGCAGGGGTGACTGGAGCTTCCATCAATTTACAAGCAAGCCCATGTCAGATTGCTCAAAATTTCAGACCGCTGGCACACCCTCCAAAAGTGGGCGCAAGAGCCAGCAGCATCCATGAAAATGATGTTGCAGGCACCCAGGGGCCCCAGGCTGGGCTGCCACCCATGTCAAGCAGGTCACACACTGCACAGGAGGCCCTGGGATGAGGGACTGAAAGCCAGCCCGTGCTCAGTTCCCCAAGCTGTGCTCCCCCACACAAGGCTGTATCCACCGAGGAAGTCTAAATGTGCACAAAGGCATTTTAGGGGCGGCTAGCATGGCCCAGCTCGGGGCCCTGTGGGTGCAGAGGACAAGGGGACACAGGGCTGACCACAACTGTTCAAAACTCTGGTCCCCACTCACTACTCCTCAAGCTACTTCTGGGTGACGTCTTTACAAATCCTGTGCTTGGGGTTTGGGATCCTTCTCGTAGCTGGTAAGCAGCTCAGCAGCTCTGCCCACCTCTCCTGGAGCGGGGCCTCCAGATACTGGGACAGGGTGCAGATCAGCCCATCAGCATCCCAAACACCATCTTCTGGTCCACTGTGGCCTCTGCTAACACACCTGCCCACCCAGGGCCCCCAGAGGACACTCAGAGGTGCTTCTCCACCCTCTTTCCTCCTCCTCCTGCTCCCACCTGCCGGGCACCTGCTTCTCCCCAGCAAACACCTTTCCTCACTCCTGGCTCTGAGGAAAGAGCCGCAGCAGGCCAGGTACCTGTGGTGGGAATCAGCCTCCTGGCCTGCTGGAGAGCAGGGAGGGGTAGGTGGAGAGATGGAGACAGCGACGAAACCGCCAGGGAGGCCAGAGGGCTACCCAGGAGCAGCCCTACCCACGCCAAGAGGCCAGAAACATTCCCCCAAAGGAAGTAGTTGATGGGCCACTGCATCTCAGAGAGGTCAGGGAGACCCACAGAGAAGCCTGGCCTTCGAAGGGAGGCCGGTGGGAATGGTCTGGGAGAAATGGCATCCAAGTGGAAGAAACCCAAGGTGGGGCCAAGGGGACAGTTTGCTGAGGAAGAGGAGGATAGGCAGGTGCAGACCACTTTATTAAAAAGCTCTTCTGGCCACAGTGGCTCAGGCCTGTAATCCCAGC
>CAUYQG010284613.1:0-16177 GCA_963574415.1 Tarsius wallacei | reverse complement strand
TTTTTTTTATCCAGTTCAGTTGCAGTGGGCAGCATGGTTGGTTCCATGTTTTTGCTATTGTGAATAGTGAGTGCTACAGTAAACATGTGTGCAAGTATCTTTTTGGTAGAATGATTTGAGTTCCTCTGGGTATATTCCCAGTAGGGGGATTGCTGGGTCATCTGGAAGGTCAATTTCTAGTTCTTTCAGAAATCTCCACACTGTTTTCCAAAGAGGTTGCGCTAGTTTGTATTCCCACCAGCAGCGTAGAAGTATTCCTTTTCTCCGCATCCTCACCAACATCTGTTGTTATTTATTTTATTAATGATGGCCATTCTTACTGGGGCTAGGTGGTATCTCAGTGTGGTTTCGATTTGCATTCTCTGATGATTAGTAAGACTGAGCACTTTTTCATGTGTCTTTTGGCTGTCTGTATATCTTCTTTTGAGAAGTATCTATGTCTTCTGCCCACTTTTTAATGGGGATGTTGTGTTTTTTCCTTTCAGTACATTTGAGCTCCTTGTAGATCCTGGATATTAGGCCTTTGTCAGATATACAGTTGGCAAATATTCTCTTCTGTTCTGTGCACTGTCTTCTCGCTCTTTTGATGGTTTCTTTTGCTTTGCAGAAGCTTTTCAGTTTGATGAGGTCCCACTTGTTTATTTTCTCTCTTATGGCATAGGCACTTGGGGTTTTGATCAGGAATTGATTGCCAGTTCCAATTTCCATATGGGTCTCCTCTATTTTCTTATGTTCTTACAGTTTGAGGTTTTACAACACTGTCATTCCTCCTGCATCATTTTAACTGATATACTTATACAAAAAATGTTTCTTTATCAACTACTCAGGACAAATGCTCGATTCTTTTGTCAGTCTTCAGAATGAGTTAGTACCTAGCAAACTGCAGAGTTGATCAATGAGGTTAGTTATTAATTTTGTTAATATCATTTTATAAACTAGTGGGTTTGTATATTTGAGATGTTTTCAAACTATTTCAGTCATTCTTTTTTTTTTTTTTTTTTTTTGAGTCTCACTCTGTCGCCCAGGCTGGAGGGCAGTGGCATGCTCACGGCCACCCCAGCATTGACCAGCTGGGCTCTGGCGATCCTTCTGCCTCAGCCTTCCAAGTAGCCAGCACTACAGGCGTGCACTACCATACCTGGCTATTTTTTAATTTATTGTAGAGACGAGGTCTTGCCAAGTTGTCCAGGCTGGTCTCGAACCTGTGGGCTCAGGCAGTTCATTCACCTCGGCCTCCCAATGTGCTGGGATTACAGGTGGAGCTACCAATCCCAGCCTCTTTTTTTTTTTTTTTTTTTTTAGTTGAAGTCTTATTCTGTCATCCAGGTTGGAGTGCAGTGGCATACTCACAGCCACCCCAGTGGCTACCTGCTGGGCCCAGACGATCCTTTCACCTCAGCCTTCCAAGTAGCTGGAACTACAGGCACCCTACCACACCCGCCTAATTTTTTAATTTATTGTAGAGATGGGGTCTCGCCAAGTTGCTCAGGCTGGTCTCAAACCCATGAGCTCAGGTAATCCTCTCACCTTGGCCTCCCAAAGTGCTGGGATTACAGGCTTGATCAGTCATTCATTTTGATGCACAGATTATCCTATCTTTGGCCTATCATGTTGACCTCAATGTTCTCTTGACATGACTTCATTAGACTTTGATAGCTTCATTGCTTCCTGGTATAAAAAATATCCTAAACTTATCACATTCATTTTTTTGCCTCAGTCCAGGACTCGGCCATGTCTCCAAAAAGCTTTGATTCCTTTGACTTACAGTAGAGACCACAATTTGGGCTACTAAGGCTGTTTATTTCTTCTGGGATGTCTCTGCTTCCAGACATTTTCAGTGGTGATAAAGACAGCATCTTACAGTGTTTCCGTGCTCCAAGATTAAAGAACCCACTTTGTCATAACTAGCTGCAATAATGTGAAATTGTAAAATTACATTATTGACCGTTGATTTTTTTGTGCACAATTTAAAAGTAACATTGAAGGATGAGTTATTTTTTTTCCTAAAGAATATGTTTTCATTCTTGTTTTACTTGAATTTTGACTGACTGATTTGTGTGAACCAAAGAAACCAGGTGACCATTGTACATAGCAGAAAATATTCAGATTTAAATTGCTAGGTGACTTAAAACCACGTCATCGTCATCATCATTGTGAATGTTGCTTCATCTGCCATTCAGGAGAGCAGTGTCATTATAAATATAGATTTATATCAGTTTTGCTAAAAGTCCATCTTATTTAATACATATGTATCTATTGTGGAGTGATGGATGGCAAATAAGATCTAATGTGTAACTTATGGTTCTCTCAAAGCTTCTGAACTCTTCTTATTATCTATGCTCTTTGAGGGCAGGAAGTTGTTTAATAGCTGTGTATAATTGACTTCTTGGTAAGAACAGAATTATAGTCTCTAGGGGTTTGCTCTAAGTTGTGTTGTTAGAGGCATAATCACCATCATATCAGAGGTTGACCTGAAACTGATTCTGAAGCATTCAGGAACATTAGAAATAAATTAAACTCCCTTTTGCTTAAGGGCCTAATCTCTAAAATTTCTCCTCATGGAATTTAGTTTTAAGGATGAGCTTTGAAATATTAATTTTTCAGATAATATTTTAATTTTACCTAAATCAGATTGAAACTATTGTAGATATTGCCATTCAGTTTAAACACTGATGTATTGGTCTAGTGATTCATGTTATAGAAACAATGATACTTACTCCTGTCTTAAGATTCTATCTTCTTTTTGTCTTTTTTGTTTGTTTTTGTTTTCTGTAGAAACAGGGTCTCAGTGTGTTGCCCAGGCTTGGCCTCAAGCATTCCTCCCACCTCAGCCTTCCAAAGTGCTGGGATTACAGATGTGAGCCACTGCACACAGCCAGAATTCTATCTTCTATTTAATATTTTAAGATCTTGTATCTTGTCTTTTTAATGCCTTTGTCAAAAAGTGGTGAAACACATAGATTTTTTTTTTAACTATTAGAATGAATCTCAAACAAGTCTGAAGGAAATAGCTGTGATTTCCAAGGAAGATGTTTGCCTCTCTAGAGAAAATAAACACAAATTATCATACTTATTCTTTATCATTTCTTCTCTTACTGATGTCATCTCCATTCATCCAACTATTTGACTCTCAAGATGAATATTTTCTCCAGAGGGTCACATTCCTTTTTTGGAAATTATAATTCTCCCTAGGTTTATGTGCTGGGATGAGATAACGTAGGTGTTCATCTTCACATGATTGTTGGCACATTTCTTTGCTGTAGGGCAGTATTCCATTAATGCTTTAGTAATAATAGATAGAATATTCTATCCTTTGGCAGGATAGAAGCCAAAGCTTTGGAAGATGTTGGTGAAGCCATTGAACAGTTTTCTATGTTTTTCCTCACATTCCTCTGCTCTGTCCATTCTCGTAATTATCAAGAAGTATTTATATGTGTTTCTTAGCTTTAAATATTTTTTATCTGTATTTTACCTCTCTCGTGTTGATTAATTTGATAGTAGAAGCTAAAGGATCTTCCTATTGTGAGTGTCACTACAATATGCAAACTTTGTTGACATTCATGACTCCGAAGTACATGTGTTGAATCTACAGCTGTCTAATGATTGCTATAATAGTGTTTAGAGTTAAAAGAGGTAGTACATTTTTGCCAAAATAAAAGTTATTTTTATTTTATTGTACTTTGCTTTTCTTCACATGTAAATATAAATTTTAGTTTTGTATATGTAGGTGTCATCTATATTATTCAAGGGTTTGTTTGTTAACATTAGTTCTCTTTGGCTCTGCTGATGTACTTTACTTGTAAAAGAAAAACAACTATTTAAACCTTCTCAATGTTTTTAGCACTTCCGAATGATATTTATTTATATCAAGTGATTTGGGGCACCATTGTCAGTCTTCTAAGTCAGGAAAATGTGACTATAAGTGGAAACAGATTAGACTCTGCCGTGCTAAAACCAATTCTGTTGTCTTTTATTTGTATATAAACATTCAATTGCTTTAGCATTATTGAGTACAGCACAGAATGTTTTAATTTCCCGGTTTTCAGATTGAAATTACTTTATTTGCCTTGCTGTTATGCAAACAATGGAAATGTCCTTGGTGCTATTATACTGTTTCTCAGAATTCTTAACATCTTTCATTCCTTTATCCTTTTGTGTTTTCTTTTAAGTATTCCATTAATGCTTTAGTAATAATATGTTCTCATATTTTTAAAGCAGTAATTTTGCCAACAAGTTACTTTTATTTTGAATGACCTCTGTTATCACCATGGAAATAATACTTCATTAGAAATTCTAGTTAATAAAGTTTAACTGTTTAAAGATGTTTCTCTTCAGTATCTTTTAGATAATTCTTTAAAGCTAGACTTCTTCCCAGATGTAGCTGTTAATATTTATTGTGTAAAATGGTTTTCCACAATTGTGCTATTTTTACTTTCTTCCTATATGACTGATTTGTTGTGCAAAGTGAAAATTATATAACATAGTATACCCTTCCTTGTCATCCCAATAATTTATTTGTAATTCTCTAGTATTTAATCTGCCTATGTATATCACCTAAAGCTATCCATGCTCTATACTACAGAGACTTTCAAGTGATAGGACTGATTCCAGTTACTCTTGCTATGATTGAATTAGCAGAATGCTTAAACACAGTGCCTCTAAAGTCAGAATGCTTGGGTTTTAATCTTGGTTTAACCCCATATTTCTATATAATCTTGGATAATTAACATTTCTTTTCTTTCTTTTTCTTTCTTTTGCAAGACCAAAAGGAGAAAGAGAATAATTTTTCTTTATGCCTCAGTTTTATTCATCTTTGAAGTAGGAGTTTTATTACTACTTCTAAGGGTTATTGTAAGGATCACATGACTTAATACAAAGTGCTAAGAATAGTGCCTTGCAAATAAAAATAGCTGTTCTTTTCATGATTTTTTCCTTTGATGAATTTCACATATAAGAGAAAGCTGCCTCATTGCTTCTGTAATTGATTTGACAGAAATACACATGTTCTCCACTGTGGCAGTTAGACATCTATATACATATTTCACAATCTGTTTTTTATATCAAAGAGAAAAATGGCTAGGAAATAAGCTATCATAAAGAATTTATTTGAGAAAGTTACAGAATATATTCTAAGGACCTAGAGTTAATATTGATGAGCTTGTTTTATTTAGAAGAGATTAAATTATATTTGGTATATTTAATTTGCTAAGACCTAGCACAGTCATTAATTATAAATATATATCAATACCTGAGAACTAAGATGATTATATCACAGCTATTCTTGATAATTTCTTCATATAATATCTTTCTTGCTTATCATTAATTTATTCACTTGTTGATAAGTTACTATTCTTGAGTAGCATTGAACCATAAAATGATGTTATTTGTGAAGGAACCCATATATCTAATGCAAGAAGAGGGAGAAAGAATAAAAAATATCTTTTCATTTATTTTTGCCTTTTTTTTTTTTTTTTTATTACAGAGGGCAAAAATATCAAGCTTCACATGAGTAAAATTAGTCCTATACAGAAAAGTTTAGCAACGACTGACCTGACTGGCTCTTAGAATTTATATGAAAGGGAACATTATTACTATTGTACTCTCTGTTGTAATTTTTTTAATGTACCCATCACAAAAGTAACACAATAGAAGTTACTTTTGTGATGGGCAAAAGTAACTTCTAAGTTTAAAAATACTCTCTAAGTTTAAAAGTACTCTCTAAGTTTAGAAATTATACTTAAGATAATGCTTATTAAGGAAGCAACCGAACATCAAGAGACCTGGTCAAATAAGTTGAAACAGCCAAACATTGGACTCGTATGTAGCTATGATAAGGATGAGGTGAATGTATATATACAGATATAGAAAGAGTTCTAAAATACATTACCAAATGGCAAAAGAAGGCATTAAAGATGTATAATATAATCCCATTTTAAGGTAGAAATAAAAAACTATGTATATACTAGTTTATGCATAAATATTTTTCTGGTAGGATGTACAAGAACATAAATATATTTCTCTTTATATATTGTTTGAAGTTTTAATCATATATATCTAATACTTACATTAAAATATATAAACAAAGTATATATTTTTATGCAACAAAAGATTGGTAGGATGCATTCTAAATTTCAGATTCTATATTTTTTCCTTGAAAATATTTTTTTAAAACCAACAAGAATCTATGTTGACTAGCTCAGAAAACAGTTCATTAAAGCAGGATTACTTTTTCCTAGGATTTCCACTTAAACAGAGTTAATCTGGAAGAATCTTCAGGAGTAGAAAATTCTCCAGCTGGTGCTAGACCAAAGAGAAAAAACAAGAAGTCTTATGATTTAACTCCAGTTGATAAATTTTGGCAAAAACATAAAGGAAGGTAAGAAAAATACCAGTAAGTAAAAGATTCATTTCTTAAAGAGAAATAAAGATGCTATCTGACCTAATGAATTTGAGAAAAAAGAAGGGTCATGGTACTTCATTCACACCATGAATGGGAGCTATAATTAAGTAGTCCATAGATGTGTGTCTTTATTAGTCAATTTCTTTCTGATTCCTGGGTTGTTTTCTGTTAGTAGTAGTTTTGTAGGGGGCATTTCTCTTTTCAATAAGTCCATCTCATATGGTTTTGCAGATTTCACAAGTAGTTTTTCTAAACTTTACTGCTTTCTTCACAGACTCTATAAGATCATCTCTGGCTTTCATTGAAATGTTTTTTGTGATGGGGAAACTTTGGAGTGTTTTTTTTCCATTTTGTTCCATATTTGCCCTCATAAATACTCTGCTTTAGGTATCTATTGATAGAGTACCTAAGCCTGAAGCTTAGAGATTTATTCAAAGTACATTAGAAATAATGGGTGAAAAAAGTATAATTATTTGCTGTGTGATTTATTTAGGCAGACATGCATATCCATATCATGTGATTCTATGCTCTCCTAAAATTTAGGCTACTTCGTGGGCTTAGCAACAGCTATAAAAGTTATTTGGTGGACATTACAGCTAGAGAAATCATTCTAAGCAAACAAAAAAATTATTTCTTAGAGAAAAAGAAGAATGCTGTTCACCAACAATTACGAAAAATTTATTTTAGCATTTCAAGTATATGTATGTCTGATATCTGTATCTGTGTCCTTGATACAGCATTCATGTTAGTCCCATTTTGTGTTTGAAGAGAAGTAGAATATAGATGTGGTTCAGCATGCTGGCATTTTTGTATGTTTTATCTTTTTGTCCCTTACAACTTTTTAAATAGGAAAAGCACATTACTATAACAAGGATTTGACTTTCTATCTTTCTGACTTTTTTCTGGCAGTTTTAGGTACTATTATAATTTATTTTGTTTTAAGCAATAGTCTTCCCTTTGGAATTTCATAGTCTAAATTTCCCTCCAGAATGGTGACATATACAAGAAATTACATCTTATTAGAGAGACACTATTTGAGAATACAGGATATTTTGAAGTTGACATTCCCTAATAGAGAAAAACTTAAGGAAAAAAATCTTATTCAAATATGGAACATGTAAATATTTTTTTTAGACCGTAAGTTTAGGAGCAATCTAAGAAGTCAGTTAAATAACAAGAACTTTAACCTTATGTTTATAAAGTAGGAATAGCTCTGCATATTGTACCACAGTAGTAACGTGAGCACAAAGATACTGGGAGACAGCATAAAGTTAAACAAGTGAATAAAACCTTTGTGAGCTTCAGTTTCCTCACCCATAAAATAGGGAGATGATAATTCTACATGATGCCCTATTTCAGAAGCTTGTTATAAAGATTGAGATAATAAATATAAAGAAATAACTTGCCCAAATACATAATTATTGATAAAGCCAAGGATGGAATTCAGTTCTGGCAGACCTGGGCTTAACTGTAAATAGACCTACTCCAACAGGCTGGTCAGCACTAATGAGATAATAGAGATACATTTTTAGCATAGTGTTTGATATACAGTAAAAGTACTCAATAAATGTAAGCAGTTATTATTCTCTGTTAGCTCTGAGACCTGAAGATATCAGAGATTTTTAAATTATCTAATTCAACCAGCACAGTTTACAGATGAAGATAGGGCCCTAAGAGGGTAAGAGTTTGCCTGTAAAGGTAGTTTCCACTGTAATTAGATGAAACAAAGGCTTCTGACTCCATAGTGCACTGTTGAAGCCTCAGTGCTATTTTTTTAGCCAACATAGTAGACTCACTGGATCTAGATTAAGTGCCTGGGTTGTCAGGTAAAATTGGACTATGTTCCTCAGAATCCTTTCTGAACTCCTGTCTTTTCTGCTGGCTTCATTAGATAAAATGTATAGATCCTTAGTGAGGTGTTTCCAAGTGTCAGGGCTGAGGAACGGGTGACACTTGTTTCATTACTTGTGAGACATGACTTCTTGTTGCTTAAAGGAGAAAAAGCTTCTGGCCTCCCCTAAGGCTATAGATGAAAAATACCCATTTTAAGAAACATTTCATGGTCAACACATATTCATCTAGAATTTTTCAAGATTAGTGCTGTGTGCCTCTTTTACCATTTAAGCAACTTATGATTGCAGATCATTTAGGTCTTGAAGTCTGTAAATTACTGCTAAACTGCACTGACTTGGAAGAAGATTATCAGGCGTTAAACCTACCAAAATTTTGGCCTAACTGTTCTTTTTACCAGTAGTGCTCTAGTGTTCTGGAATATTGAGAGTACTGAGTTATGATTTTTTTTTTTCAGTTACTTGCAGGTGATTTTTTAAAAAATGCCATCTTTGTAGTTGCACGGACGGGCCTTTTGAGACTATATGTTAATTTTGCTAGTATATTTAATTAATGCTTGATATACCATGACTTCTCTTTCTTTGATTTTTAGCATGTAAATATTTTCCTTTTTCTTCTAAGAGCATACAAGTGAAAGTGTGATACCATTAATGAAAGTAATGGCAATAAAATTTACATTTGTTTAATTGTATATGTATAAATGCATATACATTTGTTTAATTGTATATGTATAAATGCATAATGTATATATGCATTTTAAAGAATAGTATTATATAAATAGATAAGAAAAAGATGTAGTTATGCTGCATGTTTTCTGCCTTTGTTATATATAAAATATATTCAAATCCAATTAAGTGTATTTAAAATAGTAATAAATCTTCATTGTATATATTTCAGAATTCATGCAAAAGTCAATTTTTTAATGTCATACTCAGAGTTCCTCTTGTGCATTCTTGTTTTAGTCCATTCCCAGAAGTTGCAGAATCAGTTCAGCAAGAATTAGAATCTTATAGAGCACAAGAAGATGAGGTCAAACGACTTAAAAGCATTATGGTAAGATTTTGTTTGCTTTCGAAGAATTATAGGGAAGAAGAAGGACATCTAGAGGGATAAAGAGGTTTACTTTTTTTCTCTCATAAAAATTCAAGGCCATTTATTGCTTTAATAACAAAAATTTTCTCAACTTACATAAGTGATATTTTCCAAATAGAAATCTGAATATTGAGAAGAGCAAAATTTTTGAAAATAATAATGTGAATTTATGATTTGAAAAAGTATATAATGTGTCTTCATTTTAGAGATATGTGTTCCAGCGCTGCTCATTCTACCATACTTTGATGTAATTTCAGATTTCAGCTCTATTGTTTATTACTGTGTGACCTGTGGCAAGTCTCTGGACCACTTTCCTTATCTGAAAATACCAGCTAATTCTTTGTTTAGTCATCCAGCCATGTATTAGACTGGTGGTGACTAGAACTTTTGTATAATTGTCAAAAATACATGTGCTTGCTCCTCAGAGGAGAAGAATTGTTATTCTAGGTGACTTAAATCTGATAGTATATCAGTAATCTTAGGTATGTGTTGACTTTTATGCTTGGCCCTGGGATTTTTGAGTAGATACTGGTACCTTTTTTTCTTTCCCAGGGGCTAGAAGGAGAAGATGAAGGAGCCATAAGTATGCTTTCTGATAATACTGCTAAGTTAACATCAGCTGTGAGGTAAGCAATATATCCTCTCTGAAGTCTTTCTGTTAAAGTTTATTCAGGAAGTTTAGAAATAGTTAATGTTTTCAGTAGTAGGTAATAGAAAATATACCTTTGAGTTTAAAGAACTAAATTGTGCTTTTAACATGTTCAAGCTAATTTTAGTTCCCCCAGATATAGGAGATCATTTGCTTCTTTCACCAGTTAAAATTGTGTAATAGGTATAATTTTACTAAGAAAATAGTATTAGTGATAACATAGGGTAAGTTATTATTAATTGTGTTATTGCTGCTATTAACTAAAAGTTAACCCGTTTTTTCAATACTTTGAATGCCATTAAAACAGAGGGAGGAAACGTGTTTTAGAAATATGGGTAAAAGCATGTTTCTATTAATCTGATTTTATTTAAACCTCTAAACTTTGAAATCAGGTAGTGAAAAGGTACAAATAATGATATTTAGAAGATTAATTTAAGAAGGATTTCACCTGTATTAAAGTAATAAAATCTGTATATGTCCAAGCCTAGAAATTAAATTCAGTTGATAGACAGTTTAATGTGTCATTTTGTCACTATTTCACTGTCCTGGGTTTCTAAAGAAGAAACTCTGAGCATGGGTTTTATTAAAGTCTGTATCATTTTAGAAAATATCAATGGTTAACTTTCAATTTTTTGATACTTGTAGTTCTTTGCCAGAACTCCTTGAAAAAAAAAGGCTTATTGATCTCCATACAAATGTTGCCACTGCTGTTTTAGAACACATAAAGGTAAATTTAACTTTTCCCCCTCAAGATGGCTTATATTTATATAGGATTTTATACTTTGGAAGATTTTTTCATCTTCATTATCTCATTGAGCCTTCACTATAATATTATGAAGTGTAATTTTGGAGAGCAGCAGTAGTACGTTCATTTTTTTTGCAAATGAGGAAGCTTAAGATTCCAGAAAGATAAGTGATTTGCCCAAAGTCACACGTTTAGTAAACAGAAGTTAGAATCTGTCATATATCTATTATTTTGTATTGCCTCAGTACTGTCTCTGTACATATTGCTCTACTGATAGTAGACCTGTATCTCCCCACCAGTAATAGGGATTTAGAAATACTTTTTTACCATAGTAGTATCTAAAATATCATTAATAACATCACTTTATTTATGTGACTTGGCTCTGAACTTTTTAGAGATGAATCTTTGAACATCAAGGCTTCCTACTGTGTCTCATTGAATTGTGATTTTGAAGCAAATATATTATGGCTTCTGAATGTTGTCAACATAGTTCTTTTTCTCATACTATATCCATGATTACCCCCCATCAGCTTATTTAATCAGTCCTGTGTTCTGTCGGCTTACTCTCTGGTCATGGAGCTGAACTTCAGTGGCAAACTGACCATATGCTAAGACTTGGTTAACACTGATTCCTACTTTCCACTTAATATGATACATTTGAAACTGCTTAAACAGCTGAATATAACTGCTGCCTGTCAAAGATGTTGATAACACCTTGGAGACAGTACTTAAAGTATTTAAGCCTAGAGATTTAATTCATACACACACAGACTGAGAGGGAGGGGGAGAGAGAAAGATAGCCAGATTAAATACAATAGAGAGCTAGCTATATTGAGAATTTCCTTTAGTAAGAAAGAAAA
Source organism: Tarsius wallacei (assembly GCA_963574415.1). NCBI lineage: Eukaryota > Metazoa > Chordata > Mammalia > Primates > Tarsiidae > Tarsius > Tarsius wallacei. The sequence goes on along the minus strand of CAUYQG010284613.1, from coordinate 4,580 downwards.
AGCTTTGCTTATGGGGCTAAATATGAAGACTGTGACTCTAATAACAGATAGTTAAACAAAAATGTATTGCCTTAAGACAAAGAAAATATAGGTTCTAGTTTACAGCTATTAAACTACAATTATATTGTTAACATATTGTGATTCATTCAACAAATATTTTTGAGTATTTACTGTGTGCTAGGCAGTGTGCTTAGTGCTATGTCCAACTAAACAATTATAAACAAATTCCAAGAAGTTTAACAGTTGTTAATAGTCCTGTGTGTGCTTTGCGACAAGCTATTTTATGAATTTCCTTTGACTTATAGTGGGTTTTGAAAAAATTAAATGCTTATTAACTCTCACATTTTACTTTCTAACCTCTGTCTCACACCTTAAAAGCAGGAAAATACCTAGCTCAACTCCTGCTACCAAACTGAATTGTGTAACTAATTATGGTACCTATGGAAAGTGCATAGTTTAAACTTCACATACATTCATAAAACTTTACAAACATTATCCTACAACAAATTTATACAAATATACTCTGTAATAAGATAGAACTTATAACTTGAGAAAATTTGGCCAGCACAGTGGCTCAAGCCTATAATACCAGCACTTTGGGAGGCTGAGGTGGGAGGATTGCTTGAGCCCAGGAGTTCAAAACCAGCCTAGGCAACAAACAAGACCTTGTCTCTACCTAAATATAAAAAAATTAGCCAGGCATGGTGGTGTGTCCCTGTAGTCCCAGCTACTTGGAAGGCTGAGGTGATAGATCACCTGAGCCTAGGGGTTTGAGGCTACAGTAAGCTATGATCATGCCACTGCACTCTGGCCTGGACAACAGAGTGAGACTCTGACTCAAAAAATAATAATACTTTGAGAAGAATTTGATTCATTTACTTATTCAGAGTGGTTCTGTGTATATTGTGCTAGACCCTGAAGCTACTATGGTAAACCAGATAGACAAGTTCTATGTTTTCTTGAAGGCTTGTATTGTAATGACAACAGAGTAAACAAATTAGAAAACAAGATAACTTAAGGTGTTTAAGTGATGTGAGAGCAACAAAAGAGGAGGATGTGAGGCGACAGAGAATGACTAGAAGGCTACTCTAGAGTAAGTGATTAGATAAACCGAATGAGGTGATGCTTGAGTTGGGACCTGAATCACAAGAAGCCAGTTAGTGAAGATCTCAGGGCCAACCAGGGAATAAATGCAAAGGGCCGGAAGACAAACAAATTTGGTGTGTTTGAGAACTTAGAAGACAAATGAGGGGAAAGAAAGAGTGACAGAGTATGGGGTCAAAAAAAGAAGTCATTGGAGGTTAGTAACATAATCTGGTTTGTTTTAAATGGAGAATGGATTGAGGATTATGAGGGATGGTGAGTTCTGGAAATAAATGTAGAACTGGAAGATAAGCTGTTGTAGATGCCTAGATGAAAAATGGTGATTTATGTACTTATAAAAATTTTATGATGCTTATTTGTAATTTGACACTGGTGATTTTAGATGAGTTTTCATAATTAGTTTATGCTAATAGAGGCCACCTGTCTGAGATAGTTTAATATGCCACCATGCGTAACCTAAACATTTGTACTTGAAGACCTGGTCTTATGAAAGAAAGTATTTCTTTCAAGACTGCTCATTCTCTGACATAGCATCATTAATTTGTTATTTAAGATATTGAGTGATTTTATGTAAAAGATAGACATTATTGAATCATTTTGCTGAAATTCAGGGAAGACACTCATTTTTTCACAGGATCTAACTTAAAGGAACTTCTATAAAGGACATTCACTTTACAGAGGGAAAATTATGTCATATATAGCACACATTATTCCTAGTTGGGTTGTTCCAGGAAACCCAATGAATATCAGAAGAATTTTTAGAATATCGTAGATAATGGAGCATATGTATTTTAAATATTTACATATACACTAGAGCTATAATTAATAAATCACATGTGTAAGAGTTATCTCGATATAGGAAATTCTAATAGCATAGAAAAATTGGAATATTTTCTGTGAAGTTATTGTTTAATGTTGATAATCTGTTGAAGTTACTCTTCGCCCTTGTCAAACTCTATTTTTTATAATATCTCATTTCTACTTATAAAATTTCTTCTTGTTTTCTATAACTGTTACATTTTCAGCTTTATAGTATTTACTTTTAAGTGACATGTTTATCTTTACCATTACTGTGTTACACCGTCTACCACTGGCTATAATATTAATATTAATTTTAAAAGTATTTTTCTTTCTGATCTCTTGCTCCTCTCACCAGGATTTCTTGACCACTAGAGGTTCATTTGTTTTATAAACATTAATTCACCTAAGCAGTAAATTTTTTTGAGTCGGAGTCTCACTCTGTCGCCCAGGCTGGAGTGCAGTGGCACAGCACGGCCACCACAGCCTTGACCTGCTGAGCTCAGGTGATCCTTCCACCTCAGCCTTTCAGGTAGCTGGAACTACAGGCATGCGCCACCAAGCCCGGCTAATTTTTTGATTTATTGTAGAGATGAGGTCTCGCCAGGTTGCCCAGACTGGTCTCTAACCCGTGGGCTTAGACAGTCCTCTCACCCCAGCCTCCCAAAGTGCTGGGATTATAGGCATGAGCCACTGTGTCTGGCCTTATTTTTATTTTTAGTTGGAGTCTCACTGTCATCCAAGCTGGAGTGTAGTGGCACGCTCACAGCTACTGTAGCCTCTGTCTACTGGGCTCAGGTGATCCTTTCACCTTAGCCTTCCAAGTAACTGGAGCTACAGATGCACTCCACCACGCCCGGCAGTTTTTGTGATTTATTGTAGAGATGAAGTCTCACCAAGTTGCCCAGGCTGGTCTCGAAACCCTGGACTCAGGCAATCCTCTTGCCTCAGCCTCCCAAAGTGTTGGGATTACAGGCTTGAGCCACTGTGCCCGGCAGCAGTAAATATTTATTATTAGCAAGAATATTGTCTTTTCATGCAGAGATCAAATAGTATTTCTCTTGGAGTTATCTTTATTACAGTTTTACATGTTTCTTCTTTGGGAATGTTTAGATTATAGCTAGTTCTTATATTTCCTTAGATCATTTTCTAAAGCAAGATACTAGGAGAAATTAATCTCTTTAGAAGTCCTGGCAGTTAATCTTGTAATCAGTGTTTTGGTGGAAAATTAGAAAGAACAAAAAGTTTGCCACAACTTTGACAAATATGATCACTTGTTGTTTATTGATATTCTAAAGGTTTTAGTGATTTGGGTAGTTAACTTTGGTCTAATAAAGAGTAAATTGTTGAATGTTCTCTTTTTTTAAAAGTAATCTATATTTTTAAACATTTTTAATTTAGTTCTTTCATTTCTAATACAAGTGTCTTTCCCCACTTTCTGATTGTTAGGGAATGACTTCTGGGATTGCTTACATAATTTGTAGCCAACCTATTTTAATTATTCTTAGTCCACCTGCATAGTCAAACTGAATTAAGTACTCTTTGCTCTGGGTTTCTAAGAAAAGGAATAGAAGCCTATTTGTAAGACATGAGCAGGAGAAAGAGAAATGGCATCTTGCATTCTTTCTCCTAATGCTTCCAACTAAGAGGAAGTGCTTTAGCGTCTGAATCTCCATCCAAAATTAGCTGGCAAAGAATAAGCTATGTAGAGCAAGGCTTCATTTGTTACTGGACCTCATTTTTGTTTTACTTGTTCTTGTGGAGAAAGTTGAAAGGGACTGAATTAGGTCTTAGATCAGAAGACGTTATCTGATCAGGAGTTCTCGTTAAAAGCTATCTGATGTCTATACTCTGAACAAGGCTGGCAATGCTAGCTTTTAACGAGAACTCCTCTTCCTGGAGACTAATTTTTCTGTAGTTCAACTGCTTTATATTTCTTAGGGAAAGGTAAGTTTTCAAAATAAAGTAGAAACTCTCTTAACTGATCTTGACTTAGCCAACATACCAAATTACAGATGTCCTTTATTTCCTTTGTAAAACCTAGTGGCCATTGGTCCCATTATTAACATGCTAACAGTTCATGGTGAACTAGTATGCTTCTTTGTTACACCTATGCCCTTTTCTGCTCTCACAGGTTGGATTTTTTTGTTTGACAAGGAGTTATTTGTATTTGATTCCAATTTGTATATGTTAATTATGTGAGTATGAAGACAGGATTGTATCTACAAGACTAAGTTATACATTTTAGAAAGGTTCAATGAAGATTTAAATACTGTTCAAAAAAGTAAAAGATTGGAAAATCTCAGAAAAGACTATATACTATTCAAATTGCTTTGCATATGTCTATGAATTTTGGGGTTTCACTTCTAAGAAACTGAGCCTGGAAATCATAAGTCATTCCTGATAGGTGTGTTTTATGCAAAAAAGAAAAAAGTTTCATTCAGTGAACCTCTATACCAAAGAAAAGGTCTTGGACCCATATCAGTGATTGGCAAACAGTTGCACCTTTTATGCAAAATATACAATGTAGATCCTTTTTTTTTTTTTTTTTTTTTTTATTTGGAGTCAGACTATGTCGCCCACACTGGAGTGCAGTGGCCGCACCCGGCCCCCCCCGCCACCACCTGCTGGGCTCCGGTCAAACATCCGCCATAGCCATCTGAGTAGCTGGAAATAAA